>JAQFZM010000031.1:0-75836 GCA_034695785.1 Galumna obvia
GTATTATATTCGTTAAGTTAACTCTTATGTTAAGAATCTCTTTATTCTTCAATTTAATGGGCGATCCCTTCGCTAAACCATTTTAAAGTAATTAAAAAATATTATTATTAAGCATAAATGATCATGATTCGTTTAATTTATATTTACTTTTGATTAAAGAGTTGAAAGTATAGCAGACATAGACTGTATTAATGGTCACAATTAAAGTATCTTGAATTAACCTTGGAATATCACTATTAGTTAATTCAGCATAGTTTGAAGCGAGCACAATCATTTTAAAAATAGTATCGCTTGAGTTAACTGTTTGAAAATGTTGCTTGATTGTTTTATTAGAATTACGAAAGTATAGAATTGGGTCCTCTAAATAAGTACAGAACGAAAAGGCGGGCAAATGATTATCGAATTCATGGAATTCTGTCTCAACGGAAACAATTGTTGGATAACTAAAGTATAACTGAGAAATACTTATCAATTGATAGAAACAACCGATTCCTACTAAAATATATACAAATGTTATCAAAAGTAAATGTTTTAGAGTTAAACTTTTTAAATTTAACACTTTTGTCAAAATTGTCTTCACTTTTGAATTAAATGATGTATTCATTTGACTTTCCATCTCTCAAATACTTTCTTTCTTTTTTTGGAACAAACATTAAAATGAACTACCAAGGTTAAATTTTCTTTTTCTATAATTTCTTTATTAAAGGGATTTATTGTTTTAGTTGTGATAATTGTATAACCAATAAAAAATATTTTAACATGTATAATTTAATCGACAATTATACGTTTATCACGAGAGCTAATTATATTGATCAAGTTTATTTGTTTGGATGCCATTTATTTGTGGCCTTATGACCACTTTATACTATAACACATTTTAAGTCAATGATCACTACATTTACTCAAATGATTAACAGTTAAACTAAAAAAGTGGAGACATATTAAGGACTTAGAGAGCACTCAATGCAATATATTTTGAAAAAGAGTTATGACTCGAGATTTCAATTATATATTATAACAACAAAACTATTAGGAAAACAAAATTGTATACTATTTTCAATCAATAAATTTAATTAATAGGGTTTAGTATTAAAAGAAAAGCACTTAAATCTTCAATGAACTACAGTTTAGTATAGTTTTATAATCTTGATAATAATTCTTACAAGATAACATTTTTAAAAAAAGTGATGGCAGATAAGCTTATTTGTAATTCAGTCTGGTTACTTTTAGACTGTTGCTTAGTGATGGTCAGTAAGCAATACAAGATTGTAAGTTTAAACATAAAACATAATGTTTACATGGTAAGTTTAAATTTTTTATTGATTTCTGGAAATTTATTAACTAAACAATAGTAGCAAAAACTATATTAATAAAAGCAAACAAATTATTTTATTTCTGTTATAACATTTAGTTTTATTTACGAATAAAATTATCTGAAATTTTAATATTTTATTAATAATTAAATTTACTTTTGCTTAAAATTCAGTAAAAAATTGTTTGCCTTAAAGAAATAAAAAAAGACCTGATCACTCTAGTTTAAGCATATAATAATATATAAATTGAAAGGAAAAAACATTTTGAAATAATTGGATAAATGGTTCGATTAATTCACTTTATCTGCAATAAATAAATCCCTCGAATATAATACATTTGGTTTGAGTTTAAAAAATTAGTTTCCGTTCATTTTAACAATACTTTTGTACTTATTTTGAAACAAAAGATCACAAAAAGTTTAATTTTTTCTATAAGTTTCAGTTAAGTTAACTTAAGTACTTCCGAATCAGTATATAATAGGATATAGACTATGGTTTAATCCAAACGAGTGCTTCAAATGACACGAATTCAGTGAAAGTCAGTCTCAGAATCGAGACATCGAAGGATCAGAACATTAAAGAATGAAATGATTTGTGATATTAGTTTTCAACTGCTTATCACTGACTAAGACTTCCTTTTCTACTAAATTCGTGTTAAGTTTTAATTTTGAAAATCAATTTCGAAAATCTTTATTTCCTAAGATTTGAAAAGATTCGGACATCACTTTTGAGCCAATAATGGATCAAATTCTTAAGGGTTTCAGTTTTATCGCTAAAAAATATTAAAGAAAAAAAAATTTGGAAAATAAGCAAAATTTCTAAACATTTAAAATGATTAGAGAAATACTTATATAAAGCCTTAAAATCTGGAAATATGTCTAAAAATATTTCCTATTTTTTTATCTTAATATTTCTCTAAAATAAATGACCAAAAAATACAATTATTTTTGAATTTTTATCAATAAATTATTTTTTTATCACAACATTTATCAATACTTAAATAAAACAAAACAAAAAATGAAATAAAACTCATCCACTCATTTGTATTCCTATCATTTTTGCCAAATAAAATACAAATTTACAGATTTTATAAAATATATTTAGAGAATTCTAACAATTCTATTAAAATTCTGTATAATATTATAATTTTGTCCACATTTTTATGATTACAAATAAATATCAAATTCATTAAACATTTTTTCATAAAAAAATTCCAAAAAAATATGAAAAGTTATGCTCATCATAAAAATTTATTCCTACAAGATCATTTTCTAAATGACTTCCTTATCCCGGTGATAATTTCCCTAAAGAATTTAATAAAGTTTGCAAGATTTTAAGGGTTTAACGACTTTAGTCTGATTTAAATTCGCATTAAATTAATTTGAAAATTAAAATAACAATTTGTAACAGAATTTGAATGAAAACAAATATAACAGAAAAGACTCGAAAATTTATTTCTATTCATTCGTAATTCAAGACATGTCTAAAACTGGTCTCTCGTTTCACCTAATATTAGATAAAAGTTGGCATTTGGGCCATAATCTTCTCGTTTGGGGAATAGTTAGTGAACATAACGATTGAAATTTCTCTTAACTCTATTTTAAATTTATTCTTTAGATTTCGATTTTCAATGATTTTCTCATTGAAGGCATACGACGTTTATATTGATTTGATATCAATATTTCTTATTTCACCCATAATTGCATTAAATCGCGGACATTCCGTTTCCATAAAACATAGTTTTGTTTGGAAACAATTGATTCACAAAACATTTGTTGTGATGTTTGACAGAATTCATATATTTATTTATATTTCTAAAACCTCTTATAGAGAGAGAAGTAATAGAGGAGTAATGGACACTTCAGAGCCTAACTATACAAGAATACACTAAACTAGAACTTCGATATTTATTAATGAATCGATTCGGAATGAAATCTAATAAATTGAGTATATTTTATGACATTTTAGGGAACAGACATTAAACTGAAACGAAAAGAAAGGCAAAAGAGTAGAAAAAATGAGGATTTTATGCTATGTTTGCTATATTTTATGAGACATCACAAGTAATAAAATTTTTTGGTAAACTAACAAAACGGACTCATTTTGGTATTGTATTTGATAGGGAAGATACTCCTCTCCTGACTCTTATGTAGAGCCAATAATTGTTGGCAATTATGTGAAATATTACTTTACCATCAAATGCTCCATCAGATCATATCAGTGTTTTTGGGCTGCAATGGCTCAATGGCTCACCACTGCATTAAACATGTTTACAGTCATTCAAAGATAGTTTGACACAAACAGAGACACTAAACTCTCTCGTCTTGGGTCCCAATCCATCTATTTTTGGAGACAACGAATATAATAATAGATTCAATGATACGAAACAAATCAATTGCACTACAAATGAAAAGACAGACAAAAGAAAGACAAAAGGAATAGGAATTTGAGACGTATGTGAGCACACACTCAACGAATGATTGCCAGACAGACAGATATCCAATACAACGATACGGTTGTGTAACAGCTTATGTAAACATATTATTCAATATTGAAGGCTATAGTCAGGGCTACTCAGACCGATCCCAATATAGCTATTAATAAGATTTTCTCATCAAAATTCACTTCAATATAATAATTGTCTCAAATCAAAATCATATCATATTTACTTTTATTATTAAATAATAACTTTAATAGAAGTTAGAAATGGATTAAATTATAAGATAGTTGTGAATCACAACTTGTGATCATAAAGCAATGAGCAAGCAATGAACATGCAATGAACATGCAATGAACAAGCAACATTGTCAATCAACAACAATGTCTCCAATGAATAATAACTTTTTCCTATTTTTATTGTTATGATTAAAGAGTCAATGACTTACACGAAGAGACCGACAAAACCATTTTCGACCAAAAATATCAAATTTTTATTTTTTTCCTATCCTAGGTATAATAAATGGAATTACATCAATATACATCATTACTAGAATGAAATTTACTTTAAAAATGTATAATTTAAGTGAAACTGAGTCTACAATTTTACAGTAATAGTAGATATTTATTGCTCATGCACATTTCTCATTAGAGTATATACAATTTGCATGAACTTTAAGAACACCTTTTTTGACGATCCCTTTCTTTCACAGTAATTCTGTTTAAAATTTCATTTATAAAAGTGAAAACTCAGAGTTAATAAACAAAGGATTAAACTAATAAAGAAAATAAACAAAGAAAAACAAATTAAAACAAATTTGTAGTGAAAAACATTTTCATTAAAAAATATAAAAAATATCAAAAAAATTTAAAGAATTTATGATTTTTTAAAATTAAAACGAACTGAAAGTCTCTAAAATTCTTTTCATCGTTTGAAAGGAAAAACTTTTCAAATATTAATGAATTTAAATGTTTGGTTCAAAATATTATATAATTTTTTCTGAATATTCATATAATTTTATGAATATTATTAATAAAATTAATGCAAATCTCATTTGAGAGCTTAAAAATATAACTCCAATTCATATTCACTGAAAATCATATGCTTTATATAACGTTCGACTCTGTTATTGAGTTTCAAAACATGCAATAAATGAGTGAATAAGAAATAAAATGAAAACTCCACCGATTCGTGAATTGAGTCAAAATGTGGGATTTGGGCAAATAAAGCAAATAAAATTGCAATTTATGCGAGCAATCACTTTAATGAAGTCATTTTGTGTAACAAAAAAATAATTTCTAGACTTCATTTTGTCCTCTCATAAGAAAACAGTGAGAGTTTGTGAACAACTCTTGTTTTTAGTCATTAGAATAAATGTCTCACTTTTTAAGAATATTTAAAATAGAATTACTTTTTTTCAATTCAAGTAATTCATGAATTTAATGAACTCATAAAAAAGTGTACATAAATTGTGATAATCTAATCGATAATATGTCTGAATGTCGCAAATGATACCAAAAGTGAGAAAATAAGAGCCGATAGTGAATGAACTTTAGATGCGCTCGAAGTCAAGCCCTTAGAATCGATTTTAGCGATAACGGTAGCAGAGGTACCGCTCGCCCCCTCTATTTTAAGTGGTAAAAGTGTAAGTCGAGAACCAGTGGCCGGCAATTCGTGAATGGTTTGGGCGATATTCTCCAAAAGATAAATGTTTTGAGCGGAAAAAATACGGTGAGATTTCTTGTCTTTGGACTGTCCGTTATCGATGGATGGGGTGTCAATTCCTATGCCTACAATTTTTCTTTTCTCTGTCAGCCATTGCGCCGCATCCGGATGTACACCAGGAAAGTGTAGTAATGACACATCAGTAGTTTCCGTTCCGAAGTACTCTAATTTCTTTGGCCAAAAACGGGCCCAACCAGTCCTTACAAGAATAAGGCCGTCATCAGGGATTTGACCATGCTTATCTTCCCATTTAAGTAAATCTTGTTGACTCATTTCATAATCACGAGTAACCATAGACTGTTTGACGACATCAATAACAGCTACCGGTCTGTCAATTAGATTCTTTAGTGGAATGTCAGCCACAGACCATTTGCCTCTTGCAAAATGACAAGGGGCGTCTGTAAAGACAATCGAGACATTAAGCACTGGTTATTGAGTGGTATTTCCTTTGATTTGAATTAAAGCCAACCTAAATGTGTTCCCGTATGGGTAGACATATAAATCTCGTCCGATTGAACCCTTCGTTTCGAATAAAATTAATGAAAAGTTTTTGAAAAATAAAATAAAATATAAATATTGAAAAAGACTTTGAAATTGATTTTCAAATACAAATATCATTGACTTAAATGTAATACAAGAAAAATAGAAATTTTAAGATTAAATTTATGTCACTTAAAGACAGTGAAAATAGAGAGATATATATCGTTGACAAGACATCTGTCAGTTTGTTTTGAATTTCAAAACATTCTGTTCTCAGTTGGACTGACTCTGAAAATAAGTCTGAGAGAGAAAATAAAATAAGTTTTGCATAATATTTACACAAAAACTTTACATAAAATATAAATTCAAAAATTTATGAGAAGTGAAAATATATATAAGAAATATATATATATAAAAGAAATTTCTTCGAAATATATTTTCGACAATAAATAACATATTCTGTTCGACAAAAAATGAAATTCTCAGAGAATTTCAATAAGTTTTGTACAAAAAAAAATTGATACCAATAACTGTGTTCGCCGTCTCTTATCGTTCCGTTCACTACAACTTTAAGCTCGAAATCTCGGGCTTCGACCCAATGAAGTGTTTGACTATTGATTGGATGAGTTAAGTCGACTACTGTTTCAGAATCACAAAGAAATGATGGCACGATTAGTGACCAAACGCCTATTATTAGCATTACTATCGTTATCGACATCTTAATGGTAATGACGGTAATGATGACAACAATCAGACAACAGAATAAAACTCAATTAAAACACAGAATAAAAGTCACTCTTTGAGTACTACACAAATCTTTTGGTCTCAAATCACTCGAATGTCACTCACTTTATGCCAAAAGTAAAGGTTTTTTGTTCAGATCTTCAAAACAAATCAATACTTGAAAACTATTTTTAAACAAATTCTGATAAATTGAGGCAAATGTCTGACAACAAACACCACTTAACAGACATGCAGTCAATAGACAGTCGATAGACTAACAAAACTCTCAATACTTTCTTCAAGTTTTCAATCTATCTATTAATCAAACGGCAAAAACATGTGTCAACACAACCGCTTCCATTTAAAACTTTTGATCCACCATTTGGTTGGTTGTGTTTATTGATGAAATGCTCGAGGCAATACCAATTTGCAAATTCTAATTCTTTATATCCCTCCCTATCACTGGTCTCTCCTTTTATATAATTGAAGCCAAAAATCAGGTTTTTTGCAAAGAGTAGTAGAGCCAACTTTTTCTTATATTAGAGCTCTGCCTCAAAGTCAAGGCTAGTCAGTGGTGTCTTTCAAAAGCAAATGAAAAGAAGTGTCGTCTCTTTATTTCAATATTTAGTTCTCATTATATGTCTTTGTTTTTGTGTGCGATTGTATTATAAGAGAGACAACACTTATATTAAAATCATATTCACTATTATTAGAGATTTTCCTCTTATATACTCTTATATACATTCATTCATTCATTCACTCATTATATTATATTTCATTTGTTTTCCATTATATCACGAAATACATCATTATTTCTGACATTTCTTTTCAGACAGACATCAACTAAAGTTCAACGACACAAACATATATTAGACTGATATTGAAATATGCCTGCTCAATTGCTCAACTCACCCTATGAATATCTAATTTTAATATTTTAAGCATTTTCTCTAAGTCTAACTAGCACATTCCTTTTATGAATGAGGATATGCCTACAATATCTCAACTAATTTCAATAATAAATATTTTTGAAGCGGAATAGGAATATGGCATTCATTCAATTTGATATTAGACTCTTAATTAGTTTACTCATAAACTTGCTCAAATGAGTTTTTAATATAAATGATTAGTGCTTTGAAAACTTTAATAATTATTATAATATAGATATTCGAAAAGAAATTGCATTAAATTAGTGATAAACTAAATCGATAACTCAGTTGTGAACAGAATATTATAAGCATGAACATATGAACATACGAACATATGAGCTTATAAGCCTATGAATATCCGGATAATTATTTTAAGTTTGAAGCGAAATAGCCCTCATTTGGCACATGTTTGGTATATACGTATATATCGCTAATTATTTTATTGTTATCAACACATTTAATGTGAAAAATATTTTAATATCATTCGTATGTCGAACACAAACACTGAATAAATGATTAATTTTGAAAATTTTTAATGACATTAAACAGAAGTCTCTCTTCATTATCACAAGAGCTCAGAAAACAAGTCTTTTATTATTTATATTTTATGCAATATTTTCTGAATTTCAAAGCAATAAATCAAAGACTACCAGAATTTAATCTTTTTATCTAAAAATGTTAACAGTTATGAACAGCCATTCCTTCTGACTCTTCACAAATTATTCTTCACTTATTTATTTAGTAATTATTTCATTACTTCATTATTTCGATTAACATAATTTCATTCATTACTGTATATCGATATTAAACTTATTCTTAATTATTCTCAAACTCTTCGTTCGATATTTCTATAAAAACATAGTTTTAAAAAATAATTAAACTTTAAATTCATATTTCATTCATCAATAGTTAATGATTTTTCATTATTCAAAAGTTTACTAATTTCTTGTAAAGTATCATGGTAATTTAATAATTAAATGAAAAAGTGGTAACATTTTATACCATAAAAACAAATTTTAAAACCTATTGTTAAGAAACAGTTGTGAAGCGAACTCTAATCTTATGGACAGAGAATATGAAATATGAGAATAAATCGTTAAAAATGATTATTTTGTCCAAATTTCTCAAATAAATGATACCAAGAAAAATAAGAAATAAAAATACAAAAGCACAGCATAAAATGAATAGTGGTTTGTGAGGACTTCATAAATAACATTACAAGTTCCATATTCTAGGTATTTTTTTAAAATAATGATCGTTTAACTCAAAAAAGCATTGAAACCTACGCCTCAACTCAACTCATAATTCAAATCAATAAATAAGATAACAAAACATTAAATATTTTTTGTAACCAAGTACAATTATAATTATTACCAAATTAAATCTGTTAAATTAAGCTAGATAATGTTAAGCTCATTTATTCTTATCCCTTGTGTGCATACATTTAATGACGACTTTTTTTTGTTTTATTCACTGAATCATTTGGTTTGAATGTTTGATGTCGAGAGTCTAAACCAGGGCTTTTCATTCCGACAAATTTCAGATTATGCTATATGACATGAGCAAGCATTTTCAACATATTAACATATAACATTATTTCAATGAATAAGGCAAGTTTTAAACAAAATAAAGTAAAAGCTCTATAATTTGAACGCTCCAGAAATTTACTATAAATCATATTATACCTTGGCAACTTTGAAATTAAATTGAAAAAAGCTTTATATTAGTTAAACATTTCTATATTAGGAACACAATTTTCAAACATTTTGTATAGTTTTAATGAATTTTTTTGAATTAACATTTGAATTGTTATAAGTCGAACATTAAAATATTGTAATTTTAAAATAACTCTATTATTTATAAAGATTTTTCAATTATATATAAAGAATGTACTCAAAACATGGGTTTCATTAGAAAAGTAAGGTTTGATTTTATTTTATTTTTGTTATCAAATGTCTTATTATAAACTGAAACTTTAAAATCATTGAAATATTTGCTTTTTGTAACACAGCTTCAACATATCTTAAGTCTTATGAAAACATATATACCCCAAAGTCAATGAAAGTTAAGATAATTTAAACCTAAGTTTCAAATATAATCTTGTTTAATCTAAGCGTTAATTTATTTTATTAATCACAAAATATCCATAAAGTTATGAATAATATATGGTGAATCAGTTTTGTTATGTAAACTTAATTAGTTAAAGTTAAAAGTTGGTAATAGAAACTATTCCTGTTATTGTTATGAATTCCTATTCACTGAATAACTCACTAAATAACTGAAAAACTATAAGCTTATATAAAAAGTATTATAAAACTGTTATTAAGGGTAGATCGTCCTCAACCTTTAATATTGTACAAAATATGAACTATTTCTTTTAATAAATATTAATAGTTTGTATCTAGCAATTCAGTGTCTTTAAATAAAAAGTTTTAGATCAAAATTTTCAATATTTTCTGTATATAAACATTTGAATCGCGCGCTTAAAAGTGGTTTTAGCATTGATTTGTAGAACGAATGGTTGTATTTTGGTGTCAACCAATAGGAGTGAGTTTTGGCGCCTATTATTGCGTCAATGTTTAATGTCTACTATTTTTGTACTATTTTTAAAGCAAAACAACAAATGTTTTGTATTACAAATCATTTGATTCACTAAACCTTTAATTAAAAGTTTAATTATTGCAATAAATTTAATTATAATTAAAAATAATTTATAATTTAATAAAAAATTTGTGAAAATAATTTATTTTAAAGTAATTTATCGAAATAATCGTTAAAATTAAGTTTAGATTTAGTAAAAACAATGGCTTCACCCGAAGAAGAGGTTTCCCCCACAGAAAGTCTTTATTCAGTGGAAAAGATTTTAGACAAAAGACAAACTTCAGGTAGAATTGAATACTTTGTTAAATGGTATGACTTTCCCGACGAAGCGAACACTTGGGAACCGATTGAACACCTCTTCGAAGGCTGTTATCATCTGATCAAACAATTCGAGAATATAGAGAACAGACGTGAAGACGATAATGAAACCATTGCTCAAACACATGAACCTCAAACCGATTGTCTTTCAGAAAGACCTCATTCTTCGTTGTCCACTGAATCGACAATAGTATCAGAAATGGATTCAACAGAAACGGACAGTAATACAGAAGTTGATGACACGACTTATGACTTGAATTCAATGTCCATTCAGTCCAAAGACATAATAACTGATAAGAATACTCATACAGAAGATAAAGAGAATACACCAGAAGACACAAAACAGGAACAAAAGGCGTGCCCTCAAGTGGTGGACAATCAGTCAAATGTTATTCCCGTTATAAACAGATCAGTGAAAGACGCGGTTTATACCGGATTTATCGCTGGACTCAAACCCTTTCGAATAGTTGACGCAAACTTTGACGGCAAAAATATCTACTTCTGGATGGAGTGGTCTAATAGTCACGTGTCTATAGTGATGGCCAAAGAGGCAAACATTAAATGTCCACAAATTGTCATTAAATGGTATGAAAGTTGTATTCATTTTATTTGAAGTTTTAACTAATATTTTGTTCCGATTTTAAGTTAAATTTGTTTTTGTTTTTGATATGAATTAAATGACAATAAATTTGATAATAAATTTGTAATAATTTTAGTCAAAATAATCGCACAAATCATAACTCTGTTAAACAAAAATTTGTTGTTTTCATAATAAATTGATTCACAAAATAAATTCAAGTCTTTAATCATTTAAATAATAAAAAATGAAATAAAGTTAAGGATTTTTTAGGATTAACTCAAAACAAATAGTAATTACGAATAACTGCACTAAAAGTCAAACTTATACTAATATTGACAACAATTTCTCACATTTAATGGTAGCAAAAGAGTATTCCCAACTGAATCACAAAATAGGCTAGTTACATTTTTAAGGGATTTTAATTCAGAATCTATAATAGAAATGCTCAAGAACATTTTAAATATGAATGAAAAATGTAAAACAAAATTCATGATTAAACTCATCGAAATTAATAGAGAATTCTATTGAGTCAATACTCATTAATATTAAACATGGTGATTATCCTAGTTAAAGTTTTAAATTCTTATTTCAATAGTTCTTTGAAAGCTTTCAAATAATTTGAGCATGCAATTTTAATCTTTAAAATGGCCATAAGTACACTTTAATTAGAAATTGTGAGTCTCATAAATAATTGAAGCATGATATTTTTATAACACAAATTCTAATTCATGAGGGAATGTGCAATTTTTTAGTAGGTAGATATAAACTTAAAGTCACCTTTAAATTGTTCTAGTTAAGTTTAGTTAAATGTTGTTAATGACTTACCATTTGAGAGCTAATCGATTCAGATTTTACTGTTATTTTGGAAAACATTGAGTGAAGCAAAACATTAGTTGTCAGACAATTCTGTCTCTCAATGACATCAACTAAAGTGTGATTTTATGTCAGTTTCAATGATTACATGGAATTCCCTAAAAAGCAGTGCTATTTATCTATAGGTATGCTATCCTTCTGTGAATTTCATTAAAAATATCTCTAATGTAGAGATTGAGGTATTCACGAATCAAAAATAAACCGAACCCCTAAGGAAAGGGTCAGTTCAATGCTCATATATTTGGTCTTGATAAAAATCATAAGTATTTTTCATTTCATTCATTCATCAATTTAATGAAAATTACATTTTTTTAAGTAATTTTGACGTTTCGGTGATTTAAATCTCTTTTTCCGTTTAGAGTTAACAGAAATTACATAAAAGTTGAGATCAATTTATTTACTAAAGAATTAGTTGAAAATATGTATCCATTATTTGACGAAATATTCATCAAAAATGTATATCGTTTTCAAACACAAAAACATTTTTCTTTTAACTCATTGTTGTTATGAAAAATATTTGAAATTTTCTCAAAAAAAGAGGACAAAAAAGTGCGCAAATCATGAGTTATGCAAAAGTGATGGTTTTCTCACAAAAATATAGAGAAAGCGATGATTTTGATAGTATTGATGCGAAAAATGATTGATGTTTGCATACAAACTGTAAATCATATGCTGTGTGAACGACAAACACACATTTCGGACACATTCTCGACAACTCAAGACTGAAATGAAAAATATTCAGTCGATAAGCACTCAAATAGACTAAAATTAGAGCCACATTTTAGGGACAACCCTCTGATAACACACACCTAAGCATAACCTGAATAAAACAGAAGAGCAAAGAGTAGACAACGAATGATTGTTGTGATTGTATGACACCAAAGGCTTTGGGTTTTGATTGCAATTCTTATTTTATACATTCATTGAACAAAAGATGGAAAACATTGGGTAACAAAAAGTTGCAAAAAGTCTATCGTTTTTATCGAACAGACAATTGAATTACTTTATGTGTAATAGAGTTTCGCGAATATATAGAAAAAGAGTGCAATTTATTACACAATTCTCTTTTCACTCCATATATTGAGAGGAGAAAAAGGAAAAAAAGTGGTAGTTTTTATCGCTTGGATTCATTCGATATGAATTCCAGTCTCTTCATATCTATCACATCTCATATCATATCTATTGGCAGAGAAGTCGACAAAAAGTAAACTAAGAGTCCAATGAAAGGACCAAAAGAATAAAAGTCTGGAAATTTCAGTCAAAGTGAACACTACTCTCAATAAAAATTGAAAAAAAATGTCAATACATCACAACTTGAAACCACAATTATAGGCATCACATTCTCTACTGTAGTCAAGAGGAAGAGTACTAATAAGAAAGGAAACGGCACTGACCGCTGCCGACACCAATGAATCCAATAGAGAGGCACTCATTGAGCGAATAGTCTGTCGCTATACATAAATTTCTTATCAAAGAATAGCGTTTATTGATTGCAATCAAATATGTTTTGTCAGTTTTGCACAAAAAATCTCTCTTTAATTCTCATCTCATCTTTTGCTTTGCATTACTCCAAATGTCCAGAGGCTATCCCTCTGCTATTCCTCACTTATTCGTGAGTCATTCCTACACTATTTGTGTACTATCGCTGTCACCAAACGCTTACCATCTCATCATTGAGTATTAGAAATAAACTTTAGGATATTTTAGAAAGACAAACTTGATCAAAATTATGGCATTTCTAGTAAACTTAACAAGAGCACATAATTCTATTTGCTTCAGAAATATCGAGTACAATACAATTGAAAAGTTGTGACAAATCAATGAAAAACTTTTTTTCTGTTGACTTTTTCAATAAAATTTTAGTAAAAACTGAATAAAATATTTGAAATTCAATTGAATTTAGTTTCCAATAAAAGTTAGTATTTTTTTAGTCGTCAATAATTTTTATCCAATTATTTAGAATTTATTTTAAAGGAGACATAAAAATAGTTATCTATTATTTATTGCATTAAACTTTCAAAAAGTGATACTTTAAACGGCTTTCAAGAGATTATCTAAAATTGAGTTCAACTTTGATTTATATCGTGAAAAACGGCCCCAAAATAAGAATCGATTGAATCGAAGCAATTATTTTTCTATTTATTCGGTCTATTATTAAATTTTTGGTCGTCTCTCTCCTTCTCTCTCATTCTCTCACTCACTCTTCATTCTCTCTCTTATATATATATCACATTAACTTCAATAGCCTAACCTTCGATCTAACCGTCAATTTTATGGTTCAATTCTAGTAAAAGTGTTTGACTTCCTTTTTATTGATTTCATTTTGTAATAAAAATAATATTTGGATAAGAATTCGTCAGAAATAATCCGAAGTATATTCACATAACTTATATTAAATGTCAAAACTGTTTACAACTTTCAATTGGATTTATAGAAGAATTGTCGCCAAAAAATTCATAAAATATCACAATTTCAGTGAAGTTCAGACATTTTAAATCCAGAAGTGATATATACTTGATTAGCGACTAAATGATATTTCCATAAAAAGAATTCACTCAAAAAACTCTCAAAAATCAATATTTAGATAACTCTGTGTTAAACATAGTTTTATTGGTATATAGTTTTTCATTCATTGTTTAATAATGTCTTTCATCTCAATTTTAAACATCAAAACTTTAAACATTTCTTAATTATAGCTAAAAATAGTGCAGGAGCATTTTTGAGCTCATCAAATTAATTGGCAGAGATATATCCTGTGAGGAGTTGTCAGTGACTGGACATTGAGTTTAGAATATTTTAATAACAAAAGCGTATGAATAATATTCGTTTAATTATTGCTATAATATTAACGGATAAATCATTTCTAATATTTTATAGGCCTTTGAATTATTTTCTCTGACGTTAAGTAGGCTTTTGACAGAGCATTGACTCAATTTCACATTATTATAGCTTTTGTGCGGAACAGTGGGCATAAAAAATTAGTTATCAGCCAATTAGGATATGAATCCATTAGTTTTCCAAATATATTATTCATAATTAATATCTGATATGAAAATAAATTATACTTCACTTCTATTCGGATAGACTTCGAGACCCAAAAACAAAAACTATTGAATTTAAGGAAAACAACAGTAAATCAATTCATAAATTTTAATTATGAATCTTTTGACCGTTTATTCATTTTGTTTCTCAAAATTCACTTTCAATTATCTTCTGATAAATAGTATACTCCTTTTCTAATTAGAGTCAATGAGTAAAATTGAGTCAAACTTTTGCTCCCATTTCTAATTGATTGAGAATTTTATACGCATTCTTTCAATACAAGTGATAACTTATTTATAATTCAATTCACTATTTGAAACCCAATTTCAGACCAGAAAAACCAATTAATTCAATCAATTAATTGAATTCTTGTAAAACAATGCCATTAAATTTCATAAGAATTACCGTTCGATAGGAAACAATTCACTTGAGTATTGACTCATATTCTTACAATAATCTTATCAAAAATATTTAAACAGAATCTAAACTATAATTTGATCCATTCATAGACGAGTAAAGCCCTCTATTATCCAAAGCGTTTAATGGTATTCGACCTGAAAAATCGATATGTGGAGCGAAGGAAAGGCTGATTCACGACTCACTCATATTATTGATTACTGAGTTATTTTGCAAATGTACTTCTCTTTTAAATGTTTTATATCCAGAGTCTATACATTGAAACAATTAAATGAGAGTCAATTGTTTAGATTTTTTACTAAATTAAGTCAATTATTATATGAAATTTAGACTCTGTTTAGAGTAATATATGTTTTGGAAAATATTTCATAGATTAGTGAAAACCATAGAATATTTCATTGATTTGTTATGAATTTTATTTTGAGGCCAAAAAACATTTTATCGCATAAATAAAACATTGCAATAGATATGACTCTTCTTTATTGGGAGGAAATTCTTATTTTTATGTATGAGAGGAGTAAATGTGCGAATAATAGACAATAATAATAATACTAATAATAAATAAGTTTTCAGATATAAGTTTAACGTAAAGATCAAAACCAAGAAATGTAGTGAACAACGAATACACTCAATATATCCAATATCTATGAGTATATGACAGAAGACATTCCTCGCATTCGTTACTCTATTACTGCAAGCATTGGATTGAAACCGATATTTTGATGGACACAACATATCCCCTGAAGCCTGCGATCCATTCAATCCGCTCCCGATAAGTCTATTGAGAGTTTGCTTTTGAAAAAGCGATTCTTCCGCACATAAATACTTATGGAATAAATCAAAACATTTTTCATTTCAATGAGAATTTCAAAAATCTTCAAAATCTACTCATAAAACATAATGAAAGACATTATGTGAGGACTGTCTCTTATTTTAATTAAACTCATTCATGAAGACAACGATAAGAAGTTCACTTTCAAAACTATTTTCGTATATTTTTTTCATTTCAAACATAAATTCAAATATTAATCCATTAAAAGACGAAACGCACCAAAAATAGTAATAAATGTGAGCCAAACATAAAATTTATGTTTTGGTAAAAATGCTTAAAATAATGTAATTTTGATATTTATTTAATTACCGGAAAAGTTGTTTAATGAAAACAATAGAAAATAAGGTATGGCTCACATTTGGCTAATAACTGATATCATTGACTAATCCAACAGATATTGTTCTCAGCATTAGTTCATAAATAGACTTATTGTTTGTGTTGAACACATACGACATAAGTCTGTGTCTAAGTTATCGATCTCTCAGAAAATGATCATTTGCTTCGACTGATGAGTATATGATCTCTTATTTCTTCTATTAATACTATCGCACAATAACTCATGAGTCGACTTATTTATGGCCTCTCACTACAAGACTCACTACAAGACTCACTGAAAGACTCACTATTAGATAATTGGCAGACATTAGACATATTGTAGTTCGTCTTATCGATGAAAGTGTTGTAAATCGCTCTCAAATTAACTACAATTTCATCATTTTATTCAAAACAGGATATAATCGCAAAGAGAGGCAACAAATCGGAAACACTAGTAATGAGTAGCAATACTTTTATCAAATCATATGAGAATGTAATAAATCCAACGCTAACCCAAAACTATTTTAGTTGAGTTTACTTTTGGTTTTGCTTTTGTTTTCCAGTGATAACAATAATATGAGAGTTAGTTATATAACTTATATTACTCTAACTTATCGGTCAATATTTATCCAAATCTACGGATTCAATGAGAGTAAAGAAATTCATTTCTCTTATTTATGTGCGCTTTTAGACAATTATTATTATTATAACAAAATATATTTCTTTAGTGTTAAGTATATAAGTGCTGTTGAAATATATGAGTTTCATAGACACTATTCACTGCTTTTTTAACAAATGTTAGGAAATAATCGAAATACTTCTGTCAGAACTGAGCCAAAGGCACTTCATATATGTATTTTATCTCTCGAGTGGATTGAATTTAGATCACAATCATGAGGTTATCATTTCCTGCGATCAACATTTCATCACCAAATCAGTCGACAATTGTTTAAAATATTGTTTATATTAAATATAAATATAAATAAAATTCTTTCAATCCTTTCAAACGACAAATCCATTAATCAATGCCTCAAATGATGAACAAAATTGAGAGACAAAAGAAAGACTTCAAAACTTTTAAACAAATTATATATTATTTTTATTATTAAAAGTCTAATGTCTTGTCTATGTTTGGGAAGAATCGCGAGAAACAGACATAACTTTAATCGTCAGATGAATCCGAGTGTTGTATAATTTGGTGTAATTTTTTGGCTCTAACTCTACGTTCGGTCGACTGGACCTCAATTTATTAAAGGATATCATATAATGAATTGTACGCCAGACTTATGAACTTTGCAGTGATTATCGACTCAGTGCGCAAATAGTCTCTCCTAAACATCAAATGACACAACAATTGTCTGACAATAATCTTAGAACTCATTTATTCTTTTCATATCCGACCGAATAATTCTATTTCTGAATAATTTGTTAACATTTTGAGATTCTTTTAACCAAAAGATCAAAACATTCAATCGATTTAACTAAACATTTGAGTTAATGCCATAAAATGAGCGATAATTCAATGCAAAGAAGACATTCAATTATAAAAAGTCGTGAAAAGTCGTGAATATTCACTAATCAAAGAGACGATCAAAATATAAAATGGTTTGAATTTCAAATAATTAGATTCAATTAGAAATGATTTGCTTTAGAATATAATGAGAGAACATTCAACGAAAAGTCGATTAATTTAAGAAAAAGAAAGTTAACTAAAAGAGAGAATCATTAAAGTCATTAAACTAATTGAATGCCATTAAATAAATATTGAAATTAAATGCATTTCTCATTTGCTTTGTTGTGGAAAAATTCAATCGTCTGTTAAAACATTTTTATACTAATGATGTGGTTTTCACTCTATAGATATCTAATGATTGGATGCCTTCCCTCTTCTGTGTAGTCTATCAAATAGTCTATCGATCCTTAGCTCTCCATTTCGTTTCAAATGTTTTTTTGCGATAATCAACTTTTAATAATAATATTCAATATTTAACTCAAATTGTAATTTATTTTCAAATAAATAATAAATATTAAATCATTTAAATTCTAAAAAGAATTAAATTTATTAATAATTTCAATAAATTTATTAAATTTGAATAATTTAGTTATTATTATAGTTAAGTCTATTGAGTAATACCCGAATCGATATATCAAATAAAAGGCAAAAAATTCATTCCTAATATTATTTTCAATATTTGGGAAAATTTATGCTAAAATGGAGAGCATTAGAGCTAACATATGCTATATTTTCTAAATAAATGACCCTCACACTAATGTATTCAGATTAAGAAAAGACAATTTAAATAGAAATCAGACGTAAAAGGATTCTAAACATTTAAATTTTTCTAATAGTCTTGTAAAAAGTGAATACACCTTAATTGATCTTATCTCTAATCTTCTAAAGAATTTGATGAAACCACTACTCTTTGTTTCATGTGTCTAATGAAAGAAAGACCTTGGCCAACCCCTTGCAACACACAATCAATTGAAGGGTTGAGGAAAATCAATAATCAAAATAAAAGGAAAAAAATTCTATTTCAATGAATTCAATTACTATTGATTTGGGGTTAAAGGAGAGGAACGTTATTCTTATTCTGACATTTCTTTGTGTTAATCATTCATTCAAATGAGACTCATTTTCTTAAACAATTCAGAATATGTTTAATAATTATTTTAATTCAGAAAATCATGAGATGACCTGACTATCAATTAGACTGATTTTTAAAGAGAGAAATCTTGAGCTCAAAATTTTATGTTCGCGACATTTACTCAAAAAACTTGTTTGTTATTATGAAAAACATTCAAGCTTATGTTATGTTATTATGAAAGCATTCAAAAGTAACCACTAATTATAAACACTGTTATTATACTATCAGATGATTATCACATAATAAAAGGAGAATACCTTTAGGTTAACAACAATGGCCTTAAAAATATCTATCATTTCTTATTTAAATAAATGTTTTCCATAATTATATTTATATAAAATTTAATTTTTATAATTAAAAAGTAAATAAAAAATAAATTATATTTTTAGAAGTATTTAAATTTTAAAAATACGGAAATAAGTTTTAATCATTTTTTTGAATGAAAAAATTGATTTTATGCCATACTTTTAACAAATAAAATATAATCTATAAATCAATAAAGAAATCATTTAATTCTTTCTCTTTATATCGAAATAATCGAAAAATTTACAATAAATTCAATCATCAAATAATGAATAAACAACTGTTAAGAAGACCTAATCGGAACCAAATCAGAATATCAATCATTTATTTTAATAGAAATGAGTAAAAATTCCTTCATTTAATTATAATAATCAAACAATTATACAAATAATGGACTCTTCAAGAGTTCAATTGGATTAAGTCTTCAACAAGAGTTAGTTCGCACTTATTTTAAAATTATACTCATTTATACTCATTTCAACTGTTTTTCTACACTTTTTGAAACTTCTTTTGAAGAAAAATAAAAGCAATTGTTTAGAAATAAATTGAATTAAATTGAAATAAAATGAACTAAATTAGATCAACACTACATTATGGATGTCTAAGGGCTTACTCTTCTATAGACTTCCTCTCAAATTATTATCACAAAAGTATATATATTTTTTTGAGCAAGACAAATCAACAATTGTGTAAATAAGGTTTATTCAAATTTCTAAATAATAATTGTTTAGAACTAATCCATAAAAAATATATTTAATTGAAAATTTTCTTTAAAAATGAGTCAAATAATTCTTTGAAAATTTACAATTTTAACTAGATAACATTTCTAAAAAATTATTTTCATTAATATAATTTTTTAAACTCAAATTTAATTTCAAAATAAAGAAATTTATTAAAATTATGAAAACATTTCAAAACAATTAATTCATTTGAGTTATCAGAGAAAAAATGGTTCAGATTCTTATCAAACAAAGTAAATGTAGCAAATGATTAAACATGGATTTATTAAATGATCTCATATCTAAAACTAAAAGTAAGTAGATGCTTTTTAATTTAACATGAGCTAATTAGTTTATACTGAAAGGAAATATATTTCTCAAAAGAAACTAGGTAATTTGTTGGCTGCTAAAGACCATATCTAAAAGTTTATGTGAAACATAAATAATAAACATTAGTGTCGAAAGGAGTCGTCAAAAATAGCTGTTTTAACAAAAGTGCTGTCATTGAGAACATAATGAAGACATTGTCTGCTCGAATAATTCAATGCAACCCTAAACTCATCCGAAAAACTTTTTAAAAACTCGTCGTTATTTGGAAAGAGTTGGAGAGCTTTTAGTCAACAATTTTAAGGCCTTTCTTAGAGGCGAATCAATAATTCATTTTAAGAAATGTATTACTAATAAAATGTGACGTTCAGTGATATATGATATGCTGTTAATCACTAATTATGATAAACCACACAAAACCCACTTTTGACACATCACTAACTCTTATACCAATCAGTTTTCAATTAATTATCAAATAAATGACAATTAATGAGTTTTCCTTTGATTTCATCTAAAAATAAAACTCAATTTTAAATGAAATGTTTCTAGAATAAAAAAGGTAATAAAATATTGGAGCATGGACAATTTATGGACAATTTATGGACAATTTATGGACAATTTTTCAAAGATAATTAGTTTTGTTGGGTTTTTATAGAGAAAATTAAATGCTTAGCGATTACTGACTTATTGACACAAAAAACTTGTAGAACAGTAGAGTCTTCATTGAGGAGAGAGTCTGAGAGTCTGTGCCACTACTGGTAATTACTTTGTCTTTACTTTGTGTTGAAACAATTCATTACTAATTGTTTAGTTTTTTATAGACCCCTTTTAGCCTATGATTGGATACGCTTTTCGTTTGTAATATTGTTCTGAAATTTTGTGTAAAATTTCTAAATAATTTGGTTTTTAAGTAAAATATTTTAATAGTTGTGAAGCAAAGCATCGATTATTTCAATTGTATTCTTATCGTATAATCAGATGTTTTATGAATTCTTCACTAAAATAATATCAATAATCAGTTTTTCGATTCTAAAAATAAATTTAATTTAAGTCACGATTTGAACAAAAATAAATTTCATCTCTTCTTTTACTAAAATTTTTCTCATAAATAATTTTGAATTTCATAAAATGTAAGACCACTACAGAGTCGGCCAAAGGAACGGTTTTTCTTATTTTTCGGGAAAAGTTCGGAAAAAAGAGCCGGAAAACAGGAAAAGTCTTCCAATTAATTTAGCATGCTTCTAATTAATTCACTGATAATTACTGATAACATTATAATAAGATAAGATATTCATGTATTCTAAACAAATACCAGGTATAAAAAGTTGGCCAACTCTGGCTTTAAGAAATAGTATTAAATTGTTCGCAAATATTTTAATAAAAGAGCAAATGCTTAAAGTTTTCACAATTTATTGAATGAATTCAATTTAAATCTTTTGAGAAATTAAGAGATTCGATAAAAAGTGGGAACTCTTAGAAAATTGAATACAAATTATAGATAACTATCGATGCGATGAACACATTCTAATAAATGTTGAAAAACTATTTCAATGAAGAGCTTTCGAAAAATGAGTTAAAATTAAGTTATTATAAGTGTGGGAACAAACCATAATCATATTATTGAATGTGAGAACATTCTCTCTCTCTCTCTCTCTCTCTCTCTCTCTCTCTCTCTCTCTCTCTCTCTCTCTCTCATCTTTCAAATTTCTCCCATTTATATAATATAACTTAAATGAAATGAAAACACTTTAAAATGCTTTCAATTATTCTCTTAAGAAATGATTAGTTATTTAATTTGCAATAAATTCTAAAATGTTCTCTAAATGTCATTAAAGTTAAATGAATTCAAACGAAATCAATAAAGTGGTGAACCACACATACGACCACAAAATAATATTTTCTTAACCAACTCTTATATAAATGTATATATTCTTACATTTAATACAAACAGATGTGAACTTTCCTTTCAAAACGATTCACGAAATCAGTCTTTGATGTAATTCATTGAAGAAAAAATAGATTTATTATTAATATTTGTGGAAATTTTTCAAATTTAATTAAGAGAAACATAAAAAGACTTCGATTATAATTCATAGGCTTTGAATAATTCATGCGTTCAGTTGTGAAAGAAAAGCGATAAACTGTTAAACTCATGTTTGCATTTTTATCAAAATTTACATTCACTTAAAGTTTTGTTACTACAAAATTAGTTGTAAAATAGGGACAACCACAGACATATTATACCTTGGCAAAAGTCATTCCTAATGTTTCTTAAATATGAGCATGCTAAGAATTTTTAAGCCTTTTTTCTATTAAAAATAATAATTAATGATAATTATATATTTGTTTTGTGTTAAAACTAATATAAATTAAAATTTCATTACTTTAATTAAGACTTAATTTGATTTAATAAGAAATATATTAACTTAAATAGAAAACATACTTTAAATATACCCTTGGTTATTTTCATTTTTATTTTTATACCCCATGTAATCAATACTTCAATGTTTACATAAAACTCCACTTTGTTATAGTCCTGTCGAAGATAGAAATAAGTGTTTATACATCCCTCAAAAAATTAACATTTTCACACTTTGTTTGCATAAACTTAACTAGATAAAACATTTAACATTAGAGATTTTAAGGAAAATAATTCATTTTAAAGGAATTGAGTCAAAATCATTTTAATTGAAGAATAATCAAATAATTTAGAAAACGTTTAAACATAAAAATTCTTAAAATAATTATTTGAGAGGAATTCCAAACAATAAAACTAATGGTTATCCGAAAGGACAACCTTTCCATGCAATTAGAGCTCTAAAAATATGGTTTCATAGGAACTCAACTCTAATAATAAACATTATTTTATGAAATTTGCGATTCTATGAAAATTTTATTCATTCAGATTATGGGCGGAATTGTGAAGTGATTTCAAGTTTTACCAATTATTATATGATTTGTAAACCGATATACAATTCACAGTTCATAAATAAGTGATAATTCATTTAAAAATTGGTTAATATTCTGCTATTTTTTTAATTTAAAATGCCTTCAGAATATATTCCAGTAAAAAACAAATATTCACTGATTATTGCATTTCGAATCTTTTGCCCTAAAGATTATGTAAACAAATTCCCATTTGAAGCAGAGGTGGGCATCAAATTTATGCACAAATTTTATATTCAGTATAGTAACTAGGTAAATTTTTCATTTAATATTTAAAATAAAATAAAGAATTTTATTAAAAAAAAAGATCCAAAAGATATGATTATTATCAGAGATAAAGATTTTTATGTATAAACAACTCTTTATGCTCTAAAATGTAAACTAGCATGGTTAAACTTTAAAGAGGTTATGGTGATCATCACTGACTTAAAATAAAGCGTTATATGCTATCAAATATTATGCGATAATTATATAACAAAATATATTTGAATTCAATTAAATTTAAATAAGAAATGAATGGATCGAAGACTAACACAAATAAAGAGTTTAAATCACGCAATAGATGTCCAAAATTATATCCAAATTTTAATATTTTACTCATTATTGAACCAATTTTTCAAACAAATAGCAATTCATCGAATAAAATAGAAATGAAAAATAGTATTCAAATCATTTTTAGATTAAACCCTTGGAATAAATTTATAGTAAAAATATTTTATTCAAAATGAAATTCATTTCATAATTAGTTTATTCGAGTGAAGAGAATTGCTTTGAATTAATAGGAAATAATAAATATTAATATTTAATAGAGAAATGTCTGTTCCGATGACTCAAATATTTATGCAAACAATACCTGAGAACTAAGAAAAAAATCCTTTCATGTATTGAAAATACAAAAATTAAAGCAAAAAATTGAATACTTGAAACCAATTGATGAAATACTAACTGAAACAACACTTTTTCTATTTTATAACTAATAAAAATCAAAATAAATTTATTGACAAATGATATTCGGGTCGACTAACAATTGGAAGATCAATAAGTTTGAGATAAAACCTTCAATTATTATCTGATAATCAAATATTAAAAACAGAAATAAAACTAAAGAATAAATTCATTGAAATTCATAACAAAAGAAAGTATTTTTAATTGAATGACAGTTTGATTTGTGATAATCTAGTTTTCATTTTCAATATTTTCTCATTAATTCTGGTCTCTAAAGAGATTAAAATCCATTTTAAAGTGTTTTAAGTGTTTAACTCTTAAACATTACTCTAACATAAAAACAAATATCGATTACAATAACAGTTTGTAATTAAATATTTAAATTTCGTTTCAATAATTATATGCTTTTAATTGAATGGAAAATAAATTATTTGCTTTAAAGCTATACCAAAGTATTGCCCTTTTATTGCAGAATTTAAGTAATTTTGAAACAATCAATAATTAAAGTAATAAAAACTAAAAGACATATAAAATCGAGAGTTAGAGTTAGAGCCCAAAGAATTTATTAAAAGAAATAAATATTTGCAAAAAAAATTGTTAAGAATCAGGTCTTTAAAAAAAACAATCGCTTAAAGAAATTACAGCCTTAGGGCTAACGCGAGAGTAAAAAATAATATTTGGGATGTTCTCAACCAAGTACTTCTCCTTTTATATGAAAAAAGAAAAGTTGGAGTGGAGTGGATGGCCCACCACTCCAGCCTTTCTCGTAGTCCACTTTCTCACAAATTGAGTACCAATTTTTCAACTAATTTGAAAGTACGGCCCATTTTATCGTAAATTCAGGCTCTGATGTCCACAAACTATTCAATTGTATGCCTTTTTTGTTTGATTTTGATTCCATCCCTCAGTCATATGATAGCACAGACAGAGGATCGACAATTCATATAAAATGATGGCATCGAAATTGAAAGTTCAGACAATCAGTGAATTTCAAATGAAGAGTTAGTTTGTGTTCAATACTTTGAATGTTTTTCTCTCTTCTCTACAATAAAGTTAAGCAATAATTACTAATAAATGAAAAATAATTTTTTATCATTACTTTATGTTATTATAATTGAATAGAAAGTCATTTCTGAACTGAAATCTGTTTCTTCCAATTTTGTTGTTATCATTCAAATATTTAAATTAAATTATTGTTTAATTTTTTGCATAACTTGTGATCAATCATAAAGTTTTGATTAAATTTCAGGTAAAATCACTTATTATTTGTGTTTCAATTGACAGCTGTTTGGATATCGACATAATGTTCAACAATTGAGAGATAATCCCATTTCAAAATCAAATACTCTTTTCATTCATTCCTTTAGTTTTCGTGAAATAATTCTTCAAAACTCATTCAAAGCTAATCAAAATGAAATTCATCGCAACTCTACTGACATTAGGTAAGTATCACTCAAATTAAGTTATATTTTAATATAATGTCAAACAATTATACACTTTTATTGCAATTTTACCAAGATAATATTCCATTTAATTATCTAAATTTAACTTTAATTGTATCCAATATTCGTGAAAACATTTTCCAATTATTTGTATTGAAATAGTTTAGTGCTGTAAATGTCATGGGATCTAAAATGACTAGATTATAGTCGTAAAGCTTTATATCTATTGAGTAATTGAATGAATCGACACTTTAGGCTCAAATCGATAAAATAGTAGTTTTACTCGACTATAATGAAAGCTTATGTTTGGTATTCATAGGCTCTGAGTTTTCATTTATTAAATTGATTACAACTTTTCTAAAGACTTTTTTTAAGAAAAGAAATAAATTATTTATCTTTCATTCAATGAAAGGAATCAAACAATAAATTACTCTTCCATTGAGAATAAGTTAATAATGTTTTGGGCATATCTTCTGTTTGTTGAAAATAAAATGTATCAAACATTTGAGGAAATGAGAGTTTCCAAAGAAAATGATTGAATTCATCAATTTTTATGCCTTAATAATAAGTAGCGATCATTTTATTTAATTTTCAAAAATCATAGATTTTATGCGATCAATGAATCCAAGCCTTAGTTATTAATCAAATGATTCATTGAATTGAAAAAATAAATTAAAGCGAATTGAGTTCGGAGTAAATATTACTCAATACAAGTAAGCAATTTTCGGGTCAAGTTTTTAAAAATCTATTTTTCACAAAAGATAATACTTAAGACTATATTACAAAAGAAGACGAGAAGAAGAAGAAGAAGATTATAAGAAAAGAATAATTACTTGAAAATAATTTAAGAACAAAACAAAATCTCTTTATATAATACCCAAAAGCTTTTCTAAAATATTAAGTCTTATGTTTAGGTCTGAACTAAATTCTTTGCACAAAATATTTCATTAATTTAAAGGAAATTTTCAATAAGTAATGCATTAAATCAAAGATTAGGTGATTTATTTCAAACAAAACTCTTCTTAAAATATTTATTATTAATTTAAGTTTTGTTTTGAGTAATCATTTATTTCAACAATTATTTAAAGGAATCACTTCTCAACTCACGAACAGAATTGACAAAATCAATAAAACTCAATAAAAATACAGATTTTCTATTAATTTATGATAAAAACAATAAATAAAATCAATTATTCATTAAATTCTAATCAAATTCGAAAACAAATATTTTTATAAAACTTTTATTCACATATTTTTCTGAATAATTTTATCCTTTATTTGAATTAATAGGACTTTTAGTGAATATAAGTTCGACACAAATAAGTTTTCTGGATAACAATCAGCGCTTCCCTCCATCACCGGCCAGTCGACGGACAATAGTCATACGTAATGGACAGCTCACAGGACAGAGAAGTGCTGCTCTTCAACAATTACCTGACCAACAGTTAAATGAACAGTTATCTCAACAATTCGAAGACTCTGCTCAAGAAGTGGATCAACCCTTACAGGAGCCGATAGTACAACAACCAGTGCCAACACAACGTCCACAACGAGTAACTAAACCACAACCAGTTCCTAGTCGTGCGGTCAACGGCTTTCCTCAACAACAAAAACAACAGTTCGGCCAAACATTAGACTCCGAAGAAGGTATGCGCCAAATATAGACTCAAATCATTCATTCGTTACTATAACATAGATATAAATAGTTTTTGTTTGAGTAAACAAAGATTTCAAACTATAGTTTTAACATTTATATAAACATTAAATTCAGTGAATTATCAGATGAACCCATCGTTTCATTTAAAGTTTAATTAAAATTTTGAATTTCAAATTATAAGGCATTCAATGATAAGGAAGTGTCAATTGTGAGACCACTTAAATGATAGATTGAAAGTTAACCACAGAATACCATTACTACTCAGTTATGCTAATTGTCAACAATTATATTAATTCCCAAAAATCTTATGAATTATTGACTCAATTTTTCAAACACTACTCACAAAAGAATTTTATCCATAAGTTATGAAAAACAGTTTGAAAAGACATATCACATAAATACATAAAATACAAAGAGAAGAGTTTAGAGTTGAGATAAATATTTGATTTTAGAGAAAAGCTTTCATTTATAGTGAATTCTCTGCAAATATTTTTAATAGTAAACAAAATGCAAATTACGTTAAGTTTGAGTGTATTCTCAAACATAAACTGATTTATATTCAAATTTATTCAAATCCCGTTAATCACCAAAAATTTATTTTTCAAACAAAAAACACTTTAAATAAATAAAATTATAAAATCATTTGAGAAAAAGTTAACATCACTTAAACATATAAATCTGAAACGTGTACTGACTCTGCCTTTTGGGTTCACCTCTCAATTTATAATCATTTGATAATTACATTTAATTAACTCTAATTTAATTACTGAAACTAATTAATTGATTTAATTATCAAAATTATTCATTTGTGGTAAAGAATCGCCATTTTCTCAAAGACAAGATTCAGGATATACTGATATAAGTTTAGAAGACGTCTCCACAGAAGGAATCACTCCAGAAGTTACAATGACTTCTTCAGAGGAAGAAACTACTGATGGCTTAACACCAACAGAACCCGAACAGAGACCAGTTGTTACCACTACAGGAATGACAGCCACTCAACGAAAAGGATTAAATGGAAGACAGAAACCCACGAATGGAATGACTCGCAAAACATTAGTCACTTCTGGACAAATACCAGTCGGTAATGGAAGGAAGGGTTCGAACGGTAAAAATGGAAGAGAAAGACAACCTGTGGTAACACAAATAATGGGTGGCGACGATGGAGATGCACAGATCACTGATGACCAGTTCACTGGTGGACAAATTAGTAGTGGTCAAACCAGTGCCGGCGATCGACAAACTCAAACGGGTGGTGACACACACGATGAACACGATCACCACTCTGGTGACCCCATTGAGTGGTTAAGGGCTGCAATTCGTGGTGAGCCTGGAAGCGATTACCCCACGTTTTATACACCGCCCGAAACCAGTTTTAAATGTAATGATCAACAGTTCCCCGGATATTATGCAGATGTTGAGGCGCGCTGTCAGGTGTTCCACATCTGTCAATCCGACGGTCGGTCCGACGCCTTTCTTTGTCCGAACGGAACAATTTTTTCCCAACAGAACTATGTGTGTGTCTGGTGGCACGACTTTGACTGCTCTACTGCTCCACAATTGTATTCACTCAACGCTCAGTTATATTCAGCGCAAGAAACTCCATCCGAGGGCTCAACTGAACCTTTAGATAGAACCGCTGCTCAACCTTCTGGTCCTTCGAGACCAACGACAGGAGCTGTCGATTCAATTGGAATGGGTTTTGGAGACTCAGAAGACGAAAGAATACAAAAAGTAGAGGGACTCCAAACTATGGACGGCGAGGGACCAGATATGGCTCAACAGATTGGAAGAGATGAACCCTCACAACAAACTGCTGTCGATGATTCTCAAGTCATATCAGATGATATCACAACTCAGGATCAAATGACAACCACTCCTCCTATAAGAACACCTAATGGAAGGCCTATCGGGGGAATCAAAGGGAGCCGAAGAAATGGAGGCGTCAGGTATTGCATCAAAAGTAAACATTTGATAATTATTTAAACCAAATATGAACAGCACAAGTCGTGTCAATGGAGGCGATTCTCAAAGACAGAGTCAAAATGGGGGACAGAGGGTAAGTGTCACTACAACGCGACCATTTATGACCAAATATGGCGTTTCAAAGAAAACCGGTAGTCGACCAGCGCTGAGCTCACCCGCAGACACCGCTCGTAACGGACGTCAAAAGTCTGTGCGAACTAATGGAGCCAATGGTTTACAACGAAAGAAACCAAATGGTGGCACAAAATCTTTGTTCAGAGATAGAACAGCCCAGAGTAAAGAACTGGACAGTCAGTCATCCAATAATTGGTATTACTATTTGACTCACTTATAATCTGAGAAAAAGTCGATATTATTATCATTTCCTTAAAGAAATCATTTCTTTTACATAAGTTTTATGTTTTCACGAATTTTATATAATTATTACGTTTTTATTGTATTATTTTATGATTTAAATTACTTTTTGAAAATATCTATCATTTTATCACATTTTTAATTAAAGAGAAGAGAATCAGAGGATATAATTATTTGCTCACAACTAATGGCCTCAAAATTCAGTGAATTATAACATTTTTTTACAATATTTGCATAAATTATAAGTGAAAGAAAACTTTCATTTGTATGAATGTCATTAAAATTGAATTCTTCGACAAATAATCTTAAAAATAATATTCACAAAAAAATGAGGAAATAAACCAATTTTTATGATCCATCAAAAAATAAATCCAAAGATTAACTTTAATATCAAATATCAGTTAATTTGCATAAAAATATTTGTATAACTTATACACAAAGAAAAAGTTTTGCTGTCAATAGAATAAATGTTTTGAAAAGCAAACAAAAACTTCTCTTATCATTAAAAGCTATGAAAGGCTGACATCAAATATTTTACACAAAATATATTACAAATCATTATTAAAGTCGCCATAAAAAACAATTTTATAAAGAATTGTATACTCGAATACAACCATTCAGTTGACTCCAGTCATAAAATTCTTGTTTTTACCAAAAATACATTTATTGATCGAAAATATATATAATATTCTGAAAAAATACTAAAACACTTCTAAACATTATTATAAAAATGAGTGAAAATCCAAAAGTGAAAAATAATTGCGATTATAATAAATTGGAAATTCAAACGACGCTAATCGTGTAGACTCTGTAGTGCCTCCTCTTTGAGTACTCCATAAGATTTAACTATTTTTTATACTAATGACCGAAAGACTACCGAATTCTAAACTATTATTCAAATCAGAATTTTATGATTCAAACAAAAAATACATAAATAAAAGCCATTTTTGATGAAGAGCTCGACTCAAATCAAAAGTAGATTAAAAGCTCAAAATAATAGCCTTAGGAGTCATTTGTGAGATGAGGTGAAGAAAATTGTTTGACGAGAATGTCATTAAACCTGTGCCGGAATTAAAACTTAAAATAGAGTGAATGCGATTTACGATTAGCACAAGTCTATCACTCATTTCTATAATAATTATCTGTTTTTTATTTTTCATTCAAACATTTTTGTCAGCTTTTTATCATTCAATTGAAATTCCGATTAAATCAGAACATTGTATCGTTTCTCAAATCAAATCCCTTTTATTTGATTATTAACTCTTATGTTAAGTATTTTAAATAAATTTCTCTTAAATAATGTTAAACTCATCAAAAGAAATACTCTTTAAGTGATTTATAAATTATAAATAATTCACTTTCTTTTTGAATATATTTTTAAAAGCGATTTAAATATCGAAACCAAAACATATAATTTGTTTGAAATCATTTGACTTCTATAGGAATTTGGAAAGTTTTCAATTTATTTGAACTATAATTTTCTTTTTTCAAATGATTTTCATAAGAAAAACAGAATTATTGGCGGAATGTCTCTCTTCAATGAATTCATTTCAAGTCAAATACAGGCCATAAAGACCTCAATTCAACAAAAGAATTATTAAAATCATAACTATTCTATATTGAAATGAAAAAAAGAGCAAGATTCATTTCGGAATCAATTCATATTTTTAAAACTTTTCAATGAAATGTTGATTTTAAGCGTAATTTTAAAATTAAAATATAAGGAAATGAAAAATTAAATTCTAATTCACAGAAGATTCACATTTAAATATTCATATTTAAGCGCTTATAAATCTATCATGTTTAAATTGTTTAAATACTTAATTTAAAAATGAAAGAAATTCACGTATAAATGATTACAAAAATTAGTTATATTAAGCGTTGGATCATTTGTTTTATGTCTTTGTATATAATTATTCACTTTTAGTGCTTTTATTTTTTAAAAATTTAAGAGAAATGAAAAAAAATCAAAATTTTTAAAAAAGAAAACAAAACTGAAAGCCTATAAACTTTGGAAACTATAAAAACTATACAAAACTCGTTCAGTATTTGTGATTCGGACTAAAAAAACATATAATTTGTATTCAAAAATAAAAAACATTTTATATAACGAGAAATGAGTGGAAAAAACAAGAAATTGAATATAATAACAATTTTGTTTCTCTGCCTTTATTTGTGGTGTGTTTTGTGTGTTAAGTACTGTTATGTCGGGGAATGTAATCTATTTTGCTTTGAGTTAAGGAATCGGTATATTTGGAAGCACTTCGTTTTTATAAAAGTTATTCCACTTTTATTGCCAACAATTATTTCATTGTTATTATATTTGAGTACAACTTCTCCTCAATAAGAGAAAAGTGGAGAAAATTAGACGAAATGTTTTGTTAAAATATAACACAAATATTAAATAGAGTTAAAGCCATTAATAGAAATTCTCTACAATTATTGCCATTCATGTGATGTTTCAGATCACGAGTGCACACAAAACCCACAACTTTTCAAATGAACTTAAAATAACAAGTTTTGAGTGTTTTCTTGTTTTCTAAAACTTTTTCATTTTCTTACAAAAGTCAATACTCGAGAGTTATCCTCAAAACAGTTAAAAACAATACACGACTGACCATTAAATTCAATTGTTTTGAAACAATTTATTGCAGACAAAATTCATTCATTTGAGAGCGAATCCAATTAAGAATTTATTAATGTCTTAATACTATCACAAATGTTTTGATCGAAACTCATTTGAAGACATATTTTATTGAATATTAAAATCCCATTCAATGAGAAAAATGACATTCAATACAGAAATCGATAAAAGAGTGGAATATAGGTATATATTGAACTTCTTTTAACATTGAATGGCTTTCTATGTCTTCACTTAATTATATACTTTTACTGAGATGTGGAGCACAGGTATACCTATAAACATGACATAACATCTCTACAACTATTTGTTATCGCGACCAACGCTTAGGACAACAAACAGTTGTTTTCTCTTTAGTGGAATCAAAAGTTTTGTTTCCATTGGAGACAAAATTTACACTTTTTTACGATTGAGTGCATCACTCAAAATACCATTTAATAACTGCGAAATCACAATACTATGGCATATGTAGACTATGGCTCCAAACTCTGGTTAAATGTGACACAAATATATAGTTCGCCGACAAATACATGCTTTTTGTTTGAGTTATAGATTTTAGAACTGAGTTTCAGTAATTGTATTCAATTGAATTCAATATTATGGCTTTTTTAAGACTCATGTCATCGGAATAATTGGTGTCAAATGCAGGAAACAGAGAATGTTCGGGTGGCTGTAAGGGTCAGACCATTCATATCCTTTTCATTTAACTAAAGACTAAAAGTCGGTAAACATTTATTTATATATTTCTAATGAAAAATAGTTATAAAAAAAAGATTAGAATTAACTAAAAGTTTTAATTGAAATACTTTTTCCAAATGATATGATTTTTCCTTAACTGTAATTCTGTGCCGAAATGTGTTTACAATCAGAGGGAACGGCAACGAAATGCTCAGTCGATTATTGCAATGGAAGGAATGACAACTATGCTCTTCAGTGTTGATAATCTGAGTGAAGGCCCTAAAAAGTTTACATACGATTTTAGCTATTGGTCTCACGACGGATATACTGAAGCAGATAATGGACTCTGTATTGCAGATACTTATCATGAAAATGGTCTCAAATATGCAGATCAGGTCAGAACACTACTTGTTTTCTAATCATTACAATTGATTTATGACTTTAGTTAAGACATAATTCACATTAGAATCAATTTATTCTGATCTCTTTCTGATCTCAAATTCAATAAATAATTTATCGATTTCTTAATACTTTTGTAATTATAAAGTAATTTAAGAATAATTTTTGGGTTAAAATCAAATCAAAATAAATCAAAAGCCATAATTTGTTTGAAAAACGATAAGAATATCATTGAATTCATTTTTGTTTTGATTGAAAAGTTTTGAGTCTCTCTTCTAATTAGTAAATGACACGAATCGAGTCATTCGATAATTAGTGGCAAACATTTTGTTTTATCTCATAATTGAGTTAAATATTAAGTCATGAGCCGTGAGTCAGCCCTGAGTTACACCGCATCTACTAATTAGTGAATAATTAATAAACTATTCATTGAATTATCAAACGTTTTTCAGGAAACGGTATATAAAGACCTAGGACATTCTCTGTTGATAAATGCATGGGAGGGATATAATGCCGCTCTTTTCGCTTACGGTCAGACGGGTTCTGGGAAGTCATACTCTATTGTGGGCTATGGAGCCAACAAAGGTTTGAAACACAATATAATAAAACTGACAAATGATTGGTTCAACTAATTTGAAAAAAATCAATTGAAGGGATTGTTCCGCGATTTTGCCAAGAAATATATCAGACAATAGAGCACAGGAAGGGTGACGGCTCTCAAATCGAAGTCACGTTTTCAATGCTTGAGATCTATAACGAAATCGTTAAAGACTTGCTTAATGTGGATAACGATAACAAAAACAAGAATAAGAAAAAAGGTCTCAAAGTTAGAGAACATCCGACGAAAGGCTTTTACGGTAAAAATCAAATCAATGTTTGTTTGACATTAAATACACGATATTATAACCAATCGATTAAATATCAATTACTTTGCGCTTAATATTCAGCCGAAGGCCTCAAATCATTTTTGGTCACAAATTACAAAGAGATCGAAGAGAAGATCAATGAGGGAACCACTAATAGGAGTATCGCCGCCACAAACATGAATGAGACCTCTTCCAGAGCCCATACAATCATTATTATTAATTTAATACAAAAACAGAAGAACAACGAAGGACTCGAAACTACTAAAGCCTCGACCATCAACTTAGTCGACTTAGCCGGAAGGTCTGTGCCCTCCCTCTCCTCCCTGTCCTCCCTTTGCCCACCGTTTGCACACTCTATGCGCTTATCATACAAATATCAAAATAATGAGTTCATGTCTTACTTTGAGTTGTCTTCTAATGGCTTCTCATTACTTGACTCTTACTCTCACTCTTTGAGTCACTTTTTTCTTCATTTAAACAAAAATTGAGAAACAATTGAATCAATGGTTCGATAGTTAAAGAGTTTGTGAACGGAATTAGTTTTACTTCATTTCAATTAATTCTAAGAATTGTCTAAAATTAGTGAACGATTATCGGGAACTCAGGCCACTGGAGATCGACTCAAAGAAGGCGTTTCCATAAATCAATCGCTCAGTTGTGTCGGTAATTGTATCCACGCTTTGGCCGAAAAAGCGATCGGAAAGAATGTGAAAGTGCCGTATCGGGACTCTGTCCTCACAAGACTTCTTCAGAACGCTTTGGGCGGAAACAGTAAAACAGTTATGATGGCAACCATTAGTCCCGCAGACATTAACTTCGATGAAACCCTTTCCACTTTAAGATATGGTCAGTAAAGTTCCAAATAATTCAATGGTTTCCCATTAAATTCATTTAATTTAATTCACTTTTAATTCAAAATTAAAGTTTCAGTTTTAAACTGTTTTAAAACTTTAAATAAATTCAATTTATTTAAACACAATTCACGTTATGTCACGTTATTAACACTTTATTTAAATAAAAGTTTGTTTATTAATTCAAACTCTGTATAAAAATGTAATCAAATTGACCTTGCTACTTTACAACCACTACTTCTCCTCCACTACCACCACCTCTCCATCGCAATCACCTTGCTCATATTTGAAAGTCATATAATTAATGTATTTTTAATTTGAATTATTTTCCGCAAAAACTTTTGTTCATTAATTCTTGTGGTAATCAGTGATAATATCAAAGGATGTAATTGTGTCAGAGTATAGTATGAGTGGTGCCATCCCTCCACTTTAATTTCATACCAAACTTTATAGACCTCTGATTTTAATTATAATTATATTCTAATTATAATTAATTGTAATTTGAATATAAATATAGCTGACAGAGCAAAACAGATAAGGAACCATGCTAAAATTAATAAAGACTCCACCGACAAACTCGTCAAAGAACTGAGAGAGGAAAATGAAAAACTCAAGAAACTAATGGAAAAGGGAACGGGTTCTGCACTTCCCAATGGAATCGCCACTCCTATAGAGAATATAAGTCTTTCACCCGACGGTACACTTCATTTGATTTCACTTTATATGATTAAAAACTAAACTATTTATGACTACAGCTCTTAACGCAGCGAAAGCCAAATGGGAAGAAGAGATGAGGGCAGCCATGGAAGAGAATGAACGACAACTTAATATTATGAAACAAAGTTATGAACAAAAACTTGAGCGCGAATTAAAGCAAAAGTCACAACAAAAAAATGATAAAGAGGAAAGGGATAAATTTGAGGCTCAAAAAAGGGAGAACCCATACCTCTCTAATCTTAACTTTGATGAACAGTTATCTGGCAAAATTGTTTTTATAATAAATAGAGGTTCAAACACTGTGGGAAAGTCAGAGGACTGTACTATACCTTTGTTGGGTCCCTCCATTCAAGAACATCACGCAGTTATCAATCGATTAGAAAATGGAAAAGTCATACTCGAGCGCTGTTCAGATGACTGTCGGGTTCTCCTTAATGGCGATCCGGTCAGTCATAAAGTGAATCTGAGTCATAACGATCGCCTTCTGTTCGGCACAACACAATTATTTGTGTTCATACATCCCGACCAAAAGTTAAAGTCAAAGATGTCTTACGCAGACGTCACCTTTGAATTGGCTCAGGAAGAGATCGCCACTAAAGCTGGCTTTGCAGTGAACAGTGAGGACCAGTCAATGGAGCAAGCACTTCTTAATAAAGATTTACTGGAAGTGATTCCGGCTATCGATGAGGCAAATGCTATCAGTGAAGAACTCGAAAAGTTTGTCCGCTTTGAGATAATGCTGGTCTCCCCTCAGTTTTTGGGAAAACCCGGGGAAAGAACCGAAGTATTACTCTTAAAATATTTCTCATTTAATAATTGAATTACTTTTGAGGTCTATATCCGAATGCGAAACATCGAAAGCGGACAGGAATTTGAGTGGACTAAAGATGAGTTCTTTAATAGACTTTATGTTATGAAAGAAATGTATCAAAACTATGAGAGCGGAGAAGAGGAGTGGGATTTACCGCCGGTCAGTCACTTCAATAGTCTTTTGAAATTTTTATTGATTTAAAATGTTTAAGGAAAGGGATCCTTTTCTTGAGGATATAAACAGAGATTGTCATATTGGAACAGTTCAGGTCTATCTCCAGTCTCTGGCGTTTATGATTGAGTTGAAGGAACAGCTCTCTATCAATGACTTCAGTGGAACAGAAGTTGGAATAATAAATGTAGAGGTCGTTCCCTGTGATGAAGTCGGAAATGAATACGACGAGAGGGATGACGTCTATGTCGACAGTCCTCAGGAACTTTTGGGCCGATCCATTCATTTTATCGTCAAAATCAATGGATGTCGAGGTTTACCCCAAAGGTTTACCGTAAGTCATATTTAATTCTTTTTAAGTCATTATTTTCTGATTTTGATTTTCAGGACATTTATGTAACATTTCGAGTATTTCTCGACGAAGAGGACACTAAGACTGACTCCATGTCTGATACAATTAATCCTGACTTCAATTTTAAGAAAATATTTACATTTCGAAGAGTAACCCAACAATTGGTAGACTATTTAAAAGACGGTTTCCTTAATTTACAAGTTTGGGGAAAACAATCGGTTAAATTCAGTAATATTTCCAAACAAAATACGGGTCGTTCCACAAAACAACAATTTCAAGAGGAACTGGACAAACAGGGAAATGAACTGATGCATGGATTCAAAATGAACGGAAGGATTGTTGACCCAAACAAACAAAGTATTATCGTTGAACTTCTTCTTATGAAGAAACAACAGGCCAGACAACAACAGAGAATTGTCCGTTACTTTACTTTTACTTTATTTAACTCTTTTTGAAATTCATTTTTAAGGAAAATATCCGCCGTTTGGTTGAAATCGCCGAACAGTACCGCAAACGTAAAATCTCTGTCCAATTAGTTAAAGACTTATTATTTACGACAACACCTGAAATGGCAGAGGCTCTCATAGCTCAGGTGCCAGAAGGTAATCCTCTCCTAATTTTAAGGGTCATTTAAATTGAGGCAATTTTTGCTAGATTAAAATCGCATTCTTGGAGCAAATGGCCCTAATAATAGTCAAATAATAATTATTTTTAATAATAAATTAATATTTATTTTTTGATTTTCAATTTGGCATTAATTGAAACGAATATCGACTAAACACTAATTACAAGTAATTAGTAATTATTTGGAAGTATTGCAACATTTGTTCCAAAACTAGAATTTGTTTTATAGAAATTTAGAAAAAATTATTATATGTTTTATAAAATTTAAAACAAATAAATATTTTATTTAAAAATCATTTAAAAGTCTGTAAATAATATTGTTTTGTCCGAACAGATGACAACTACGACAGTATGAAAACCTCTTCAGGCATTTGTATACTTCTTTGACATCAGAAGACATTTACTATCGTTTATAATAAAAAGGTTTTATATTATTGTTGATAAAAGAATGCCTTAAATTACAGTTTAATATAATTGAATTAAGAGTTGATTTTTCTAAAATCGATTGACTTTTTCTCAATCTTTATATGAATTGTTTTAAAATTTGTTAATAATTTAGAGATCGTTCTCTCCATTAGTTTATGAAAATCAAAATCTGTTAATCAATTTTTAATCGACAACTTTTTACAGACTTTTTTTTAATTAAAAGAATAAAAATTAATAAAAGTTTTACTTTTGATTAAATTTAGCTAACCTAGATCATCATTATTATGGTTGTTTTAATTGCATTTATATTAATTATTTAGAAATATTTTTCAAATTTTCTATATTTTATAGTCTCTTAAAATAAAAATTAGTTACAAATTTATATATAGAACTTAAAAGAACTGTATGATATTACCAAGGTATAAAAATCCCAGGATATTTGTTACGTTTCCATTAGAAATTTTCTAATGTAGACTTGGTTATTTTCTCCTCTTCCTGTTATTTGCTAATACAATGTATTTTAAATAATTTAAACCTAAATTATATTTTGTAAAATAATCAGCTAATTTTATTAAATTACCAAGTTAAAATAATCAGATATAAAGATTTATTTCATTGATTTTTATGCTAACGACTAGATTTGTGTTAACTAGTAAATTTGTTTTAATTTTATAATCTCACATTTTATTTATTTAATATTTTATTATAACTTTTAATATAAATATAATATTTGATACTTTTTAAAAACATTATTGCAGGTATGATCAGTCACTATAGTTACAATTGAAAACTGGTAACTAATGCAAACAAATTTATAGAGAAAAGACTTACGAAAATATAGTTTTGTTTACATTAGAAACAGTGTTTCATCACCTCTGCATTATTGATATAATTGATAGCCTTTTAAAATTTAAATGCCTTTTAATGCATTTTTGGGTTCAAATTTTTGATTTGTTAAAACTATTTTTGGTTAAAATAATAGTCCATAACTTCAATGGTAATGGGATTTGGGTTTTAACATATGATTTAAATTATTGAATGTTACGCTTATATTGAAATTATTGGAGACTAACTGTATTGAGACAATAATCCCAATCTATTGCATCAACTTTTAATAGAAATATGTTTAAACGGAACCTCCTTTTGAGCAGCGAATCAGAACAATAAACGTTTACTCAATTGAAATGGCATTGAATGCAATAATAATACCACAAATGATGACTAATAAATATTGTATGGATTGCATTGATTTTCTGCATATAATGACTGCAATAAATTTTAATTTATAATAAATACATTATTTATGGTTTCATTTTATGCGCACAAAAGTGACTCAAAACAGCATAAAAGAGGCTTTACTTTTGACTACGACTGCACTCAATTACCGTTGAGAGGACTGAACGCCATATCCTTTCGTCAATAATTATTCTTTATTTAAAACTTTTGTTAAACAACGACTTAAATAGATTTTTTGGTCACAAAAATGTCAATCCTTTCCGATTGTATCGATATATCAGAAGACGCCCGAAGAAAAGTTGGACAGAATATTGAGGGACAGAAAAGGGGTCATTCAGACGATGATATCTTCACAAATAAACGACTCAAACAAAGTGATGACTCGACTCAACATTTAATTAACTCTTCATTTGATGATCTTTTGCCACTTTTGATACAATCGGCGCCCAATAATGTTAACGATTTGTGTCCCGAAGTCTTTCAGATAATTATCGCTAAATATTTAAAATCAAATAATTGGCGAAAATTAGTTCCGTTGAGACTCGTCTGTAAGTATTGGAGGAATAATATCGACTCTTATTTATCTTCGAGACATGGATTTCAATACACCGGAAGACTAACCAAAGGAACTCCGCCTCCGGTTATGAATTATTATGAGTTCAACGCAATGTTAAGTTTTTATCCAAATATGAGACAATTGATTGTTAAGAACTTCACTGTAAGCGACCATTTGGTGGCCATCTTAAGACAAAATGTGCCCAAACTTGAAAGACTCAGTCTTTATGGTTGTCGTAACCTGAGTTGGAAGGGTCTGACCATTTTGGCGGTTCGTTTTCCTCAATTGAAATTTATTGATATATCAAACTGTGAATTGGATGAAAACAGGTATAACTCTTATTAATTAATGTTTTATTTATATCTATTTATATATAATTTGTTTGTCTTTAGATTAAGTATTTTAGTGGAAAATCTACAAAACCTTAAGATATTAAACGCAATAAATCCGGGCCGAGAAGTGACGGGTCAGTGTCTCAGCAAATTGGGTCCAAACATTCAGGACATTTGGATAGGACTCAATCATATGACAAACTGTAACTCTGCTCTTCAGGCTCTGGTCTCCGGTAACGGTAAAAATTTGCTCCATTTGGGGCTAATTGTGAACAACTATCAGACCACCGACTGGTCGATTATCACCGAAAATATGAAACAATTGAAAAGTTTAAAACTTACCTTTGGTTCGATCCGTTCCTCTTCTCTCAAAGAGTTCGCAAAACTAAAGAATTTAGAGTTTTTGGTTTTGGCTGAAGACTCACGTAATGAAAAGGAATCTGTTTTGACCGATGAATCCCTTCTACCGGTTCTCAGGGGTTGTTCTCAATTAAAGTCATTAGCGATCGCCGGAACTAAAGTCAATACACTGCGATTCACCAATAGTTCAATCGGACAAATTCCACGTTTGTGTCCAAATATGGAACAGCTTCGCTTTCTTAATGCTCATAACATTGACGACCACTGTTTGACCCAATTGGCGACATTACCTTCACTTTTAGTCCTCCACTTGTCTTCTCTTAATAACATAACAAATGAAGGGATTAAAGCCTTCGCTAAAGAGTCCAAAAAAGTTCGAAATTTTCGAGTCAGTGATTGTCCGAACATTACTGAAGATATTATTGATTATTGGGTTGAAGTGGCAGACAATAGACCCGAAGACAAAATTAAATTATATTTAGAAGGAATGGTAATTACCAGAGATCTCGACGATTTACCATCTAATTTGAGAATTGAAGTAAAAGACAAATCTGAAGGAGAAGGCGTTCCCAAACCGAACCCGACTCTAATGGATCAGAACATAAACACTTCATCGAATGTTTGAACTAATATATTGTTTTTATTAATTAATTGTAAAATTATTCATTAATTTAGTGTTTAATTATTTGACTTTTTATTTAATATTTTTTTCTAACGAATCATTAATACATTTTGTGTATATTTTCACAATTATTTCCTCAAATGAAAGGACTTTAGAATAAATTTACGAAAACATTTAATTAGTTGTTTAGTTTTCATTCAAATATTATTTATTTCTTAATATTTTAACTGAAAAACTCGGAAAAGTTTAACTGATCTCTAATTTTATGTTTTAACCACAACTAATACAATGTCTTATATCTCAATATCTTCGGCTAATCTTTCGATTTGGTCGAGAATGTAATCCATGTCTTTTTTGTTGCGCTCAGGGAAACAAGTTATGCTGAGTCGAAAGAAGTTTGGAAGAGATTTGGTTGAGAGGGGCTGATATCCTATCATAAGAGACCCGCTTTCCATCATTCGCTTCTTAATAATGGGGGCTACTTTTGAGAGCACCTGAGCATCGATTGTCTGGTCGTTCCCTCGCATTTTGGGTGGAATATACCAAAAGGAGACCAAATTGCTCTCAAAATGATCTAGCACCAATTTAAACCCTGGGCGTATTTTCAATTGTTCGGTTATGTATCTGTTATTTAAATAAATTATAAAATGTTTTTTTGAGTTTAGCCATACTGTGCCATATCGTAGACGTTATCCACTGCTCTTTGGATTCCTGACTCTCCATATGCTTTCAATGCGAGCCATAGTTTGAGTGAATCGACTTTTCTTCCGCATTGAATCGATTTATCGCCCGAATCGTAAGAGGAGTCATAATATTTATCGCTTTGGAATATATATTCGGCTTTTAATGAATTGCTATCAAACAATATCTTCGGGTGTTTTGTCAGAACGAGAGTACACTGTTGTGGAACACAAGTTGTCTTATGTAGATCCCAGGCCACTGAGTCCGCTCTCTCCACACCTTTCAATAAATGTCTGTGTTTTGGCGACAAAAGCCATACCCCTCCCAGTGCTGCGTCCACATGAAACCAGAGTCCAAACTCTTGGCAAATGTCAGCGATTTGTGGTAAGGGATCGAATGCTCCCAAAACAGTTGTGCCAGAAGTGGCGCCAACCATATATGGGATAAACCCTTTCTCTTTAGCATTTATAATACACTTTCGAAGTTCTTCTGGTATCATATGTCCGTTTTGGTCGGCCTTTACTTTGATGATAGACTCAGAGCCCATCCCTAACCAAATGGCACTTTTGACGAACGAATAGTGAGACTAAACAAAACATACATTCATTTTATATCATTTCATACAATCAAACAAATTCTAACCTCTTCTGAAGCAAACATAACGAGTGGTCCCAAACCTCTAATTCCTTTCTGTTTAGTCTCTGGAAAGGAGTGATGTCTGGCCATAACCATACCATAAGTGTTGGCATTAGAACCTCCCGGACAGAACATACCATCGATGTTCGGTACTTCATATCCAATGATTTGTCCCAAATATTTAATCAAATATTTTTCAAGAACAGCAAAAACGGGTGATATCTCCCAGGTGGCACTTAGCAAGCATAAAAACAATTATCAATATTTTGAAGAACATTTTCCTGAATTATTACTTAAATTAAGATTTAAATTTAAGTAATAATTCAGGAAAAGATTTAATCTCTAAAGAGTTTATTTAAATGAGTTATTGATTTCTAGAGATATGAGTCATAAATACATTTAAAAATGAGTTTAAATATAAGTTCATTGTCTCTAAAATGATAGCAATTTGTGCCAAATGTTCACTAAAAGCACAAATCAATGATTTCTATGATTTCATTTGATTTCACTCTCATTAAACATAACTTAAGGCAATTACTTCACACAATTAAGATAATAATCAGTAAATAAGAAGTAGATTTATAGCCAATTTAAACTATTTCAATTAGCATATATAATATAGAAATGATATATCACTTACGCACTTGTGTTGAGGGCATCTGTAAGCCACGCGCCCACCAAAGAGTACTGTTCGGTTCCGCCGTACAGTTGATTATAAAAGTTTGGATTACCTAACAATCAATACATTTCCCATAAATATATGACTCAATATTAAAGATTAAGTTTGTTGAGTAAGCATTGGAAAAATTGCTAGATATTAATCAAGATTGTGATAAACCACTACTAAAGCACTTCCTCTAAAAAACTGAGAATTTAATTGAATCTCAATATTCGTAAAAACTTAATTGAATTACAAGTTTTAACACTGTGTTGAATGACTTGTCGACAGATATCCAGTAACTTTTGTTGTGACTCTCCCTCTTCGCTGACCTCTAAATCCAATATTTTCTGAAAAATAATTTTAAAATAAAACCAAAACTCATTTTAGTTTTTCCTTACTTCGAGTTCTTCGGGATATTTAAAGTCCAAAAGTTTTCGATGATTTTGTTTAATAAATTCCGGTTTTCCAACGATTTTCTGTTCGTCGAGAATAATGCGAACAACTTCTCTTAAAAACTCATTTCCTTCACTCAAATCCATTGTTTTTCAAATCAATTGTTTTGTCGAAAGTTTTAAACTAAAAAAGAGAAACTTTTGAGAATTTAATCGTTTCAGAAGTGAATTAAATAGTGTTCTTAAATATAGATAAAAGAGTGGAAACAATACTATTTTATATCAAAAGTACTTCAATTTAACATTAATTCCTAAACCACTCAATAAAATTGTCAGAAGACTAACTGCAAGTAATGGGAAATGAGTGGAATCACCAGAACTTTGTTCAGTATATATACATTTTGGTGGACTTAAAACGTGTCACAAAGAAAATTTTGTTGAAGTTTTTATATTCTTATCTTTAATTAATTATGGTTTGCATGATTAAACAGCTCTTGCAAGGGATCTCCTGACGAGATTATAGAAGGAGTACTGCTTTTTTAAAATACAAAAATTTAATTTTCTTTAAGAATTCCAATAAAAGAACATTTAATTTATCAAAACTTTAGGAATGATTAATGACTTCTGAATAAATAAAATGATTCCCAAAAACATATAATTATTTTTGAAAAGTATTTCTATTCGAAACTTCATTATATTTAGCCTCAAATAAATCAATGAATAAATTTTTGATTGTTTTTATGCCATTTTAGATAAGAACACAAATTTCTGACATTTTAAGTAAAGGATTGTCACGACTTCAATGTTCACTCAATTTCTTTTGTATTCAATTTTGATATTTTTCTTAATTATAAAACATTTTTGGAAGACTTCCAGAATAATAGAATTAATTATATCTAACAAATCGATGGACTCATTAATATAAAAGTTTTATTAACAATAATTAATATAAATTATAAATTATTCATAACTGTATATTTTGATACCTTGGTAACTGTTAACAAATCTATTGAAATTTGGTTCAATAAAATATATTCATATCAAAAAAAAATTTAAATATTAATTAATTTTTATTCAAATAATTTCTAATATAATTTTAAATGATTTTGAGTTAAATATAATCGACTTATAATTAGAAATCATTTTAAGAGTAAATATAAAAATAAATGTCTCTAAACCTAAATGTAAGCAAGTTTTTACACATAAATATAAATCTTTGAGTCATTAAAAATTGAGTCATTGATTGTAATATCAAATGATATCTTTTATCACAAGAATTGATGAAAGGATTGAGAAAATTAAAAACTAAAATATTTCATCCAAGTTTATATATTATACCTTTTATGGGTCCAATACATGAGTTCCAGTTTTGAATTTGTATTTAAATCCCAATAAAAATGAAAAAACGATATAAATTTTAATTTCAATTAAAATAAGTGAAACAAAACGGCAAAAATGAACGCTTAATATGAAAATAAAGTCTTTCATTAAATTATTTTAAATATGAGGTTATTATCAATTCGAGGAAACTTTGATCAGAGATTTATTTGAGGACTAATAAATTATTTGAAGAATTCATTGACTTTTGTTTGCAAATGTTGTCGACAAACATTCAGTTAAATGATTGATAACTTTATACACAAAGATATTATGAAAATAATTATACCTTGTTTAAATTATAGCTAAAAAGCTAATTATCTTGGTAAATTAATGACAACTATCTTGTCATGAATTGTTGAAAATTAGTGAAAATACATGTAATTAAATATGAAAGTTGTTGTCTCAGTTTTAAGTAAATGTATGTCAAAGTGATTCCCGACTCAAAGTCTTAAGTCATATATCAGTCTAAAAGTCGGGAGTATTTCAAAGAATTCACAGAATTTAAGAGAATTTCGATTTCATAAGATTTTCTTCAAATCATATTTTTGTGTCGATTTCTTGAAATTTTGGCTCAATTTAGACAAAATAATCAATTATTCTAAAGGAATTTAAATGAGTTAAATGAGTAAAATGAGAAAAATGAGTTGGCACATTTTCAATTATAAGCCTTCAATCAATAGCTCTCAGACTTATCTAAAACTGAACGACAATATATTATCACTTTTTTATAAGTTAATTAACCAAGAACAATAAGCTTATCAATCAAAGATGTTCTTTAAATTAACCATTTTTGAGATATACTTCAGTAATCAGATATAAGTAATAATTATTACTAATTAGTAATTACTTAAACAGAAGTTTGTTCTCAACATTGAATTTAATTTCAGAATTTGAATCAGAAGTAAAGTCTTAATAAATAAATAATATTCTCTTACCTTAGCTTTTAGTTAAAACCAAATAAATGATCCAAAGATGAGGTAAATTGAGGACTGGACTGGACTGTGGCCTCGATTGTGACCTCGACCTCTTCTTTATTTTGAAGGGATAGTCGATAATACAATTCAAGGCTTCAAATGTTTACCAATCGGTCAAACTATACAACACTTTTGACTTTTAGACAAATGTCTAGAGTATAGACATTTATTTAAAATTTTAAAACAATAAAATTTGTTTAAAACTAAAAGTAATTTTTGAAGTTCACTCAAGATTATAATCTAATCTAATCTAATCTAGTTCTAATTAATAATAATTATTGCATATCGAAGAGAAAACTAATAATTATAATAAAATATAAAACATATTTTTCTTACTAATGAATACAATACAAATAGTTTATTACCTGAAAGGGGTTTAGATTCAAAGGGAGGGCTTGTAATTAAATAAATGATTGTTTTAAATAATTTAGTAAAATATTAAGTTTTTTTTGATAAAATTTTAAAAACTTACTCAAACTTAAGACAATCGTTGTTTTAAATGAAAATAATTTAATATAAGTTTTAAGTTTTATTTAAAAATGATTACAAAAATCATTAACAATAAAATGATTGCAAACTTTAATTATTAATTGAAACAATCAAACGATAAATTGAGGCACTTTTTGAGCTAAAATGGATTAACACAATTATTATAATGTCATCAAAATATATAATATATAATAATAGGAGTTTACAAAAACAATTAGTATTTGTATATAACTTTAGGTAAAAAATATCGCTAATTATAGAACCCAATCATCGAGTTCTTTGTCTATAGAAAAGTTAGTAGATTAAAAATTTATATAAATAGGGAAGAGAATGATGCGTAACCCTGATTACTGATAGCCTTGCTCCTAATCAGAATCAATAACAAACAAAATTGAGTCATAATGTGGTCAAGTACATTTCCTGTTAATACATTTCCAATATTTTTTAAAATCCTATTTAAAGTAATTTTGCATCAATTTCCCAGTGATGTCATCTTGGTTATTTCACTCTGAGTTAATAGTGGAAATTTTTCAGAAACAAATGGACCTAGTACTTTTTTGAGGTTTAAGTTTTTTTGTGAATTTATATAAATATATATATATATTTCGAATTGAACTAGTTGATTTGTTGAGTAAAAATAAATTATTTATTATATTTTAAATCATTTAATAAATGATCGCTAAAAAACTAATTAATTGCACTTCGAATAAGTATTGATTCACAATATTTTGACTAAAATTGTTATCAAATATTATATCAAAAAAATCGAAATTAAGTCAAAGAATTAGATGAAAGTCAACTTATTTTATGTTAATTCAATGGAAAGACATAAAACTAGTCTTAAACAAGAGATCTATTGACATAACTCACGAAAATTAGTCAAATTTATTAATTAATTAATGACTTATATTTTGACTAAAAATTTCGAATTTAAGCTTCAAATGAGTGACAAATTTTTGGACCAAAAAACTCAATGTTTTGATAATTAAGAAAAAGAAATAATAAATAAATAAATGCGAAAATGAATTGTTTTGTTTAACTCATTCTTTGATTAATTAATTAATAATCAAAGATTTGATGGAAGGCATCGTTTAATTATGTCCTTCTCTTTGGTTATAAGTGGGAAACGACTGAAATTTTTCGTGAATAAAAGCGTTGATTTGTGTTGGGCTCAGTCCTAAGCGAATAAGCAAACGTTTGTAGTGTTCAATGGCACTTGACAAATAATCTTGGGTGCTACTTAGTTCTCTATATTTTACTTCTTGTGTTTGTAATTCATTTTGGAGTGTTTCCCAGCGCTCACGAGTTGTCGGTTGTCTTCGAGAGCTTTGTTGACGACTAGGGGGTCGACCCCTATTAGTAGATGGAGTTCTGTGAAACTGGTGCTCAATAGGAAACCGATGCATCGGTAATACTGGTTCTGATATGCATCGGGTCCGAGCAATAAAGTTATCAAATGTGTGGATGAGTTCGGGCCCACAACTCATTAATTGATTATCAAAATTGGAAATAGTTTGCGATCGATTGCTTCGATTGATTGAGTGCGAAGGAAACATTCTATCGAACCCTGGTAAAACTGGGTCTGTTTGACTTCGCATATATGGTACTTGGTGATGACCGCCTCTTTGAGAACTTCCTGTTCTAGTAGTGGGCATCTCTACTGGTTGAGTAATAGTAACTGAGCCTGATGATGTGCCAATATATGGTGGATTCATAAGTGTTTCATCAGAAAAGAGGGCCGTATTTGAGAAATATTGAATTCCTTCACTCTTTACGGACATATTATTAATATCCGGTGAAAAATGATTAAATGATTCGAGTTGTGGCGGTTGTTGTGGACTAATCATTGGATTTGATTGACAACTATTCTCTATATTAAAGCTATCAAACGCTTGACTCATATCTATTATTGTTGGCGACATAGGATTCGTAGACGATTTGGGACTCGAATCTATAAAGTTTGTGTCCGTCAGACCAACACTTTCGATATCAAGTATTTCTCCGTCTGTTTCACAAACAAATAATAAAATATGATTAATGTCTAACAAAACATTAAAAATGTTTGAAAAATAAAGTAAACTCATGACAATTCATATCGGAAGCAATAGGAAAAGAATGGCAAAGGGGTGGCAAAGGGGTGGCAAAGGGGTGGCAAAGGGGTGGCAAATGACTCATTTTAAAAGTCAGGTTTTTCTAATATAAATCATGATATCTGAGAACACTTTTATTTTCATTCTTAAATATTATAACCAAGTTTATTTAAAAATTACATTCTTTAATTATAAATTAAATATAAAGTATATCACTTTTCTTATAAGTTATCAAGATCAATTCTATATTATAAAGTAAATCTATTGAACAAATAGATATTAATAACGTTTAAAAAATTGTAAACACTTTACCTAAACTTCTATTTATAATTGAAAACTTCATTACTGGGTTTACTTTTTACTTGTTTATATCTTGAAGCGCGTTCTTTGAAAAGAACCTACCTCAAATATAAAGTATATGATTTCAAAGGAAGACTCAATGAATAAATGATTTCTCTTTTTAGATCCATTAGTTTTACACTAAAAAGATATTAGAGTTTTACTTTATTTATAAATAAAGTGAATTTAATTTTATTCCTCAACTGTTGATTAATTTTAAAAGATTTTAAAGTCAATAAAATTTTTGTTTGGTTTGTTTTACAAATAATTGTTATATAATTAAAGTCACGTATTTGTCACTTATTGAGAGTATGGACAAACTTTAAGAATAATCTATTTTAATTGGACTTAAGAACCTCTTTTAAGCTTAAAAATGTTAATTACAATAAAATGATCCCCCATTAAGGGCTGATTAGATATTGTTGTCTGTAATAAGTTTATCAAATATCAAATAAATGGGTTTAAATCAATTTAAGGAAATTGTTGTGAAATAATTGTGACAAATATATTGATTGAATGGAATAATTGTAAATATAAACAAAAATAATACAAAATATTGTGGACTCACCGCTTTGGTTTGACAGAGACTCTGTTGGCGGAACACTACTCGGGCTCTGGACCTGACTGTTTGGTTCGGATTTAATCAAATCTTCTTTTATATGAAGAATAAATTGTTTGGCCTCATCGGTGTTGGTTTGTGCTGTCGATCCTTGATTTATAATGACCTCTTCAATGTCCTGCCATATGACCTCTTCAATCTGGTGTTCGGTGTGGATCTCATTAGTGATATTGTTGTTGTTGTCGTCAGAAGACATAATGAAGTCAATACCATTGACTAAACCATTTGTAGTCCACTCTTCGTAGTTATTCGGAACAAATGCGAGGGTTAGAGAACTTTTAAGCATTTTGTGTCAGTTGATTATCAGACGATTGCCTTCATTTAGTTCATCCCTTTCAATGAATATTATAATTAAAACAATCTTTTAATGCTTCGATTCTGACTTCAATTCTAGTTCTAATAATTTTCGGTTGCCGTAAGTGATAACAAGAAAAAAAGGCGTCCGTTTATGACAGTATAGAAACTTAATAAAGTATTGCCAACTATTAATAATTTTAATACTTTTAATAAATTGCATTTAAAATTGTAATACAACACTAAAAGCGATAAATTTGTCCGGAAATACAATTCAATCTTTAGTAAAGATTCTGAGGACTAATCTTTAATAAAGTGTTAGACTTATTACTGTTTTGTTCAGACTTTGAATTTTAAGTTTTGTCATATTTTGTCATTGGTTGATACTCTTCTCCATTGGTTGGTAGAAAGTATTGCACAATTATTGCGTAAACCGAATCTCAGAGCATGCGAGCATCAAACATAGAATACTACTTCTACTACTGATGAACACCAATATTGTCACTAATGTGTAGTAATGTCTCAAAATAATTATAAAAAAATTAAGAGAAAATCTTTTTTCTTTAATTTTTCTAATTTATTATTTTTTAGCGAATTATATAATTAGTGGTATATTTTGTGGCCGATCGTCTGATAAATGATTAGTTGGACGGGAGTAGAGATGGGTTTCCCAAATACTTTTTTTAATGGTTAGGAATGGTTTTGATGGTTAATTTTTTCTGATTATTTTAACTAATCTATGTCATTCAAAGCCATATTTACTGATATTCATAACACAATCTGTTTAATAGATCAAAACATTTTTACTTTTCTTCCTTTTTCTTAAAGAGTTCCTCAAATAAAGAGTAGTTTCCTTCAGATATAATCAAATTTAATGCCAATTCATTTCCACAAAAACAGAATAAATAGAATCTCAATTATTCTTGTGACTACTTTTTTAAAAAAAAACTAATCTAACCTTGCTCATTAACAGCTCATTTTATTAACAATTAATATTAATTATTAATTAATAGTATTTAATAGCATTTAATATCAGCGAAAGGCTTATTGACTGAACTGATGCAACAAAATATCGATAAATTCATAGAAAAAGAATGTGATAAAAGCATATAATAATATCACTTTTCTTTCAAATGTGTTTACATTTGTTTATTGATTGCATTAGTGATGAAACACTAGTTTGTAATAATTCGAGATTTACTTTTGATTAACTATTGGTTATAAAATTATTCCATTTGTTTTAATCTAATGAAATAAATTATAAACATGGTTACCGCAAGCTTATTGATATATAATAAAATCTTGTCTAGCATATTTTCAAGTGTAAGGCCATACAAGGTAATTTTATTGCAACAGACGATTGCTTTTGTTTTGGGTAACTTTTATTGCGATAATTATGTTTGTAATCAATTGATTACAATTTGTAATTAGAAACGAGTAATGCCTTAGAATTTTGATCTTTGGTCTCAAAAGTCAATCACTGTTTTAACATTTGGAGGAATCTTTAAATTTGAAAAACAGCTGACTTTCAAATAAAAAATTGGATCAAATCATTGATAAAAAAAATTTATTAATCGATTAGTTATCTATATCTGACTTATTTGAAGCCAAACTAATTATGAATAAAATAAAAGTGAGATAACGATCGAAACGTCACTAATATTGGAAAAAAAGAAATTCAGGGGATATTAACTGAAGATAAATCATAAATAATCCTAATTTAAATCTTCTATCAAGAGGTTAATCACGTGAAAAGCCACTGTCGATAATTGTGCGGATAAGGAATGGAAATATTTTAAAGAATAAAATATTGAAAAGTAGTTTCTCTCAAATTTTCATTATTTTATTAGTGAAAAGCAATCATTTAGTTTATGAAACTTTTTTGGCAGTCCTTCAAAACATAAACTTTCGGAAAAAGTGTCGCGAATGAGTCAACACTTGTTTGGGATCCACTCATAAATATATCAAAACCTCGATTTAAGAATAAAAAAGTTCTTAGATTTATATAGAAATCATTCAACTCTTCAATAGAAATTCAAAATAAATGGAAAACTTATGGATAGAAATATTTGAAATCAGAATCGAATGGTTTATAATTGAATTGATTAATTAATTTAAGTCTGGAATTTTCAAAACTAAAATTGTTCTTGATGATAAGATATCATTTCATAGAAAATTGCACAATAAAAAGCCAATTGTTTTTATCATCAAAAACTGATTATTTCTAAGAATTGTTTACATATATGTATTGTATTGATTTAGAGTCCAACTTTTCAACCCTTTACGTGGACACCCGTAAGGCAAGGGTTAGCAAAATAAGAGTAAGGGAAGGGAAGAGATTCCCATTTTGTTGTTGGTAAACCTTTAACTCGTAATACACTATATAATATAGTATATATAATGAATATGTAAAGGGCTCTACAATTAAATGATTTAAAAAATATTACCAAAAAATTATTTTTTTATTCATTTAAATATTGGTTTATATTAAAAACATTTATATATAATTTATTTAAAAACAATTGAATTAATAATATTCTGAATTATTAAATAAATGTATTTCGTTTGCATTTCAAATAATTTTAGTTTTAAGGGATGGAAAGGTTTTGAGAAATTTTTAAAAAGTTGGAACTCTAGTCTGAAAGAGAGTCTAACAGTTAATAACAAGGAAATATAGGTTATAGATATGAATATCTGATATGATATGATATATATATATTTGTACTGAACTGATTAAATTCTATAACTTCTCTAAAGTCTATAAAATGTCTATAACAATAAAGTCTATAAAGTATCAAGTTCATAGTTTATAAACTAATTTTAGTTTTATGACACTTCTTAGAATTCTAATTAAATGAACAAGGTTATTTTTAACAAATGATTGCAATCAAAATTTTTAAAATTCTTGAAAAGTTTACTTACTTTAAAATTATCTTGGTATTTCGGCATATATTATGAATTTGGATAATTTTAAAAAAGAGGGCTGAAAATATGAACAAGTTATAAGTATACACAAAAATGATGTTTAAAATTTCAAACATTTTTCAAGCAAAACACAAAATAAGTAAAAGAAAATTGTTTTATACATTTTTCTACAGTTTTTACACTATTTATATCCGGTACATTTTCATAATAGAATATTGACCATGATAAAACTAGGTAGTGTTGAATTTTTTAGTATTTGAATATTTTTAAAATGGATTTTTAAAAATTATATTTGAAATAAACTTAGTACTGGTTTTTAATTAACCACTTAAAGTACTTTAAAATTCTATAAAAATGTTAGTAATCGTAACTCTGGTAACTAATCATTTATAACTCTTTAGTAACAATCACTCTTTTATATCAAATCTATTGTCTTAAGCAGGGGTTGGCTAAAGGGTTGTTTCCCCTTTGAAGATAAGTACTTGGCAGTATCTCACCTTGGCTAATTTTTTGAAGAAAAATTTAAAGATATTTTAGTGTCAATTATTATTTAATTTAAATAATTTTTTTAGAGCTGTAGAACACAAACAGAAATCCTTTTTGAGATATTTTTAAACTATTTTTAGCTACAAAATTGAAAATACTTAAAATGATTAAATATGGACTAAAAAAGTGATATAAAAAAGTAACCAAAAACACTAAAATTAATAAAAATTTGAATTTTTGGTTATTTAAGGGATCTCTGGAGAAAATACTCCCTCTAACCCCCCCCTGAATTGGTCTAACGCTTTGGCTACCCCTACTTATATAACGGTTGATTTATATTGATAAATTTCGTATCAATTAGTTTAAGGGGATATTATGTAATGAATGTCATGAATGTCAACAAAAAGGAAAGGAATGGACTTAACAAATATAAAAGGGAAAGTCACGACTTTTGAATAATTAGTATTTTTGTGACATTAAATTAAAGTTAATATGAATTTAATGGCAAACATTTGTTATAAATTAAATAAAATTTATCCAAAATTTTCATACTTATAACAAATTTCATCTTATATCGATACCATTCCTGGAAAATCATCTTTCAATGAAATGACCATGATAAAATCAATAAAAAACGCAAATATATAAAATAAATATATATATAAGTAAATTAATTTTTTGAATTTCTCGGAAAATGTCTCTCAATTTGTTAATTAATATATTAAGTAATATAACACTGAATTATTTAATTTATCTAATCTTTGTTAAGATAATTTCAAAATAAACTCTTTCAACACAAAAGAGAAGAATAGTTAAAAAATTGGCGCTTTTCGGTTATCTAAATTATAACCGAAAACAAGAAATAAACTTTTTTTTGTTAAATGATTTATATTCATTCAACAAATGATTAAATTCCAAGAAATAGGCTTTAATTATATATTTAAGAAATGTTTTGACAAAAATTTAAAAAAGTAATCAAATGAGCAAAAAATGTCATTCATATGAGATTCACAGATATTGGAGTAACTCTTGTTTTTTGAACATTCAATTGAAAAATTAAGATAATTTGCGAACTTTTTTATGCATTCTTTGAATGTTTTCTATATCTTTTCAAATGAATTTTTAATTAAAATATTTTCCTAACAATTAATTTCTTGTGATATAACTTTCAGTTTGTTTTTGGAATATAATTATCTAAAAAATATAATTCATTTTAATTCCTTAAAAAATGTTTATATATTTCAATCTTTTGAGGCCTAAAATAGTCGTATATTTTAAGAGAAAAAAAATCAAAACAAATGACTTCACATAAAACTTATTCGTAATGTATTTATGACTTATAATGCATTTGAGGAAAACCTTCAGAATTTTTTCTAAAACAATAATTTATGTCTTTATTTCCAAGAATATAAAATTATATAATTTTATAATATAATTACTGAACTAATACTTGTTAATTAAATTAGCATGTAAAGTTTTAATTTACTCAATTTATTTTCTATTCAATTGAAGGGATTCTTTAATTAGACAAACAATAAGCGAAGTATAGTTTTGATGCCAAGAGTTTGAGCGCAAAAATCGCGTCATTTAATAATTTCATTCAAACAAATTTAAATTTGTGCTGAAATTACTACGAGTTGTTTGCATACTAAACATATAAACTGAGTTTCTTAAGCTTTAGGTAAGACTCAGTTTTAGTTCAATTAAATGTCTTTTGATGAAAGAGAAGACACAATACATAGGAAAGACTTGTTTAGTGGTGTTTGACGTCAATCCTTTAGTGTCATAATATATAAATTTTGCCAGATCGGCACATAAAAATGATCCTCGACTACTAGATTGTAACAATTTGGCACAATATCTGTGCGAATGTCAACTCTTTGTTGGCTCAGAGACCGAAAAAATAGATTTTGACATCAGATTCTGAGGCAATACTTTGTGCAGACAGTACTCTAGCAATCATTTGTTAAAGACGTGATCGAGAGTGAAATCATAGCGAAGACACTGAAGTAATACTTTTTTTAACAGTTCAAGGATTGAAAGAGGGATTCGCTCACAGATTAAATTCAAGGATTCCGGAGAAGCCAAAGGTTTCTCTGATAAACATTAGGATATCCTAAACAATACCTACAAAAAAGTGTTTAGACTATAATTTTAAACCTACAAAAACCTCATTTATTTGAAGAGCCGTTACTTTTATTGATTTCTTATCGAATAAATTTATTGAAGACCTTTTCTTTACTACAATACAATTATGGGCTCAAAAGGATGTTTGTTCTGACTCGAAGTCGAGATATTACTCTCTTTTAATTTGTTCGCAATCCTTTGATTTTGTGACTAAAATTTGACAAAAAAATTATTATAAAATAAATAAATGATAAGACAATTTACCAAGTTTGTCTCTTTGTTTAATTTAGAAGCGGATCACTTTTTCTTAAATTACCCTAAAATAAGATTTTATTCTTCTATTGAGTCGTTATTTTATTTGTAGTGTTATATCGATGTCCGCAACAATTAATCTAAAAGACAAACAAATTTAGATCTTATTTTCGGAGCCAATAGTTTATTGTGAGAAGGTTTACAAAGTGAACATGATACTTTGATAATTCGCTTACTCATGTGCTATTATTAAACTGTAAGGACAGACGTGTCCGGAATCTAAAGATACTGATTGTTGGCAAACAAATAAAAGTTACGATTATTTTATGTGAACTCAACAAATATGCAAACAATAAATGTGTCCTGCTTATTTTTTTCTAAGTCCTCTTAAAAGGGATTTTCTTATAATAGTCCTAATTTCTAATCAAATAAAAGATAATAATTTGCTTAAAATAAATACATATTTAATGAGCATGATAATTTGACAAGATTATTTATATAAAATATATATATTATTGATGTCAAGTATTTCTAACTTTAAAGAGAAGACCGAAATTCTGTTTAATAAAAAATTTAGTGAAAACACTCTTCCGAACAACACTTTTAAACATTTTTATAACTTATTTGAGTGTCGATTAACTGAGAGTTCGACGCATTCTCTTATAGATAAGAAAAATAGTATACTTCACATTTGGATCACATTTTTTTAAATGACATTTAAGAATATATCAGCCGTTATTCCGTTAGAAGCAATGAATCACATTTTTGCTAATCATTTACCAAAAAAAAGATAGAGAATAACCGTTAAAATCAATGCCTAAGAATGATGTCGATTTAAACCTAGATCAGTTATTGACCCTTCTATCTATTAATGGAAGTTTTACTGAAAATACTTATAACAATAGATTAATAAATGAAATTTCTATTTATGGGATTAAAAACAAAGAGATTTTGGAAAACAAAATAAGAGTTATATTTATTATAGCGATGAAAACCTAATAAAAATGTTGTCATGGTACTTTTTGTTTTCTTCTAACGATTTCAAGACAGTAATAAAGTTAAGAACACAGAATAAATCAATTAACCAAAGGGTTAATGAATTGCTTTCTGGTAAATGAAGATTAAATTTTGATGGATTGAGACAATTAACTTTAATATGGGTTTTAATTATTAAAAACTAAAATATAAATAAAAAACAAACTTTTTATTTGAAACTAATTTTAATTTTAAAATAGTTTTTTGAAAAATAAGTTTTTAGTGAATAAATTATTTGACCCTTTTTTAAATAATTGTATTTTAAAACAGATTTTTTAGGAGTAAACCATTTGAGGCAAAAAAGTGATGCCTTTGTATAAAATAATAACTTAGAAAACAATAAAAAAAATATTGAAATTTTAAGTTAAGATTAATTTTATTTTAATTTTTGACAATTAATTAATTAATTAATATTATATTCAATAATTTTGGCCTCAAATGGAAATGAAAATTAAATTTTTAAAACAAAAGATTTAAAGTCATTTTTGTACAAATATTTTCAATGACTAGAAATGAATGAATTTTCTGAAGAAAAGACTTCTATTCGATCAAAGGATCCCTAAATTTTGAGACAAAATTTTGGTTAAATACAGATTATAAATAGTTATAAATCTTTCTCTAAAAAATATGATTTATATTAAAATTATGGCCACAAATACTCATTATTTACCGTAGAATTAGAATTTGTAGATAAAACTATTAAATAGAAAACTAAACTAAACTAAACTGAGACAAGAAATTGGGGCAAAAGTGAGGAACAATTTATTTAAGACGAGAAACATCTCGAAACAACTTTTCAATAAATGATTAATTATTGAATTATTGAATGAAACAAATTTATGTTTTTTTTAATAACTAATAAATATTAATTTCTGAAACTCAGTTACAGTCAAAACCACAAATTGCAAGTTTATATTTTCATAATATAAACTCCCATTTGTTGTTCGCATCTCCAGTACTAACTCTAAGGTAAATGTGCGTAAAATGTGGTACTTATATAATATATTAATTAATATATTCTTATTTAAATACATTAATTAATAACTTTTATCTGATGTGAATATATTTAAATATATTTAAAAATATGATTTCTATTGTTATATAAAACTTAATTTTTTCGGAAAAAATAATTTTTATGACACAATTTAACCGAATAACAGATAAAATCATTTTTCAATAAAATAGTTTTCTGTTTTCAATCGATTCGTGTGTAAAACGATATCATTTTTTACGTCAATTAAAATACATTTTCCGTAGAAAATAGGAAACATTTGTTTTAAATAAAATAAACGGAAACTAAAATCAATAAATGAGATAAAATTTAAATAAACTTTTATATAATAAAATGATTGGAATAAAAGAGGTTTAAATTAAAATAAAATCTTGAATAAAATCAGTCATTTCTTATCAGAAATAAGTACTGAAATGAATATAAAGTCGATTAAAATAGTCTTAAATTCACTCACAAAAAGTCAAACAATTTTAACAAAAAGAAATAAAAATTAATTATTCGTAAAAGAGACGACACAAGAGTTATGAACAGAAGAAATATCATTTTCTTGAGATAATGGTATACTATTTAAGTGACATTTCATTTGAAGGCTTTGTTTCGCATATCCTTCGCGTCAATTCGGCCTAAATTATGAAAAACAAAAGTTTATTAAATATTTTTAAATGCATTTAATTTTTAAAAAAAAATTATAATTACTCTGAAAAACAAAAAAATAAGAAAAATTAAAATCAAAGTTTCGACAAATGTTGTAATAAATCCAAGATTTAAAACTGTAATTATTTCATTCAAAGTTCAGATAAAGAGATAAATTATTTTAAATTAATTAAAAGCAATAAATAAATAAAGATTTGACTCTAAATGACCGCATAATTACTTACGAGGGGTTCGAACTCTTTCTGAGAGACCAAATCGAAGTGATTAACGAAATAATAAAAATGTTTATAACAAGTATTACAATGAGCTTCGGCTCCTATTGCTAACAGTCTGTCGAAATGGTGAATGTATACATGGACAAATACTCGGAATAGACGGGCAAGGATCTTTTTGGTGGTTGGGATGAACTGTTTGGGAAATGGTATGTCGTTTTTTGTAGGAAATATGGTTTCGTTGTTAATTTGCTGTTCGATCCAATCCATTAACAAAGCGATATAACGGGGAGCGGGCAGTGGCACCGGTTTCTTATATGTCTTGCCGTCTGCCCACAGATATTCATATTTATGTCCGCCACTCATCCGAGGACATGACTCTTCTGTGCAATGATCACATACTGTGCCATAAATTAAATTAATTCGGTTGAAGAAGTCTACCACATGAACAGCGATCCAATCGCACAGGTCTTCACCTGAGAGGTAAATGATTTAAAATGTTTGAAAAAAATCAATTGAAAGGACATTAAACTCGGAAATATAGTTATGACTTTCATTGAATATTTAATCATAACTTTTGATTTAAAGATTTCGAAACATTTTAGTGTTATTATTAACAATAATTTTATTCTGTGCCCTTAGAGTCACTCATTGGGAATGAGTATACATTAACTGTAAAAATATTCAGATATCGCCTAAAGTGATGAACTAATCATTAAGTGTTTCGCAAAACAAGTGTCAGATCTCTTTCATTCGGTTTTATCCAATAATCAGAGAATAATATAAGACTCAGAAAATTAATCGATTTGTTTATTATTAGTCACGACATGAAAACATATCTTCGCTAAACAACTAATTCATCAGAAAATGCAAAAACAATCATTGAAACTGATTAAAGTCCAGATCTTAATTTGGATAAAAGAGCCACAAATAATTTGATTGCCATCTCTCAGACTTTATTAGTTAATAATATATATTCAAACACTATTTCCTCGATATATCGGTTTGGATTGACATAAATGCCCGAAAGACAAGGCTTTGAGAGATGACTTTTTTAGAAGAAATTACAATAAATTTGTCATTCATTTGATAGTTTGATAAGAGGTTTGTTTATAACCTAAAAAACTTAGTTTAGGATTATTTGTCACAAAAACTTATATCTGAGAATAACTGATTCCGAGCAAAAAACGGGCCAAAAATAAAAACTGATTCGCAGTAAATCTTATTTTAATAAATGGAAATTATAATTAAACGATGAAATGACCACTTATTGGATGTACAGACTCTTTGAGAAAACGCTAACATATCATAAAACCATAAATAAAAATCATTTTCCGAATAAATTGAATTTAAGATAAGTTTTGTGATTAAAATTAAATTTATTAAAAGAAATTCATTTATCATTAATTTTGGGTCATTTTTGCCAAATTTTGACAGTAGTTTGAGAGTCATAACTATTGTTATTTAAAAAACAAACATAAAAACAACAAAAAACAATGGTTTTTCCCGGCAATAGCCTCGAGCTAACACTGTTTGCAAGCTGTTGTCGAGAGCCTAGATCAATCACTAAAAGAGACAATAACTGGTTCTTTTTTATGTAATAATTATTTGTCGAATGTCTTGAATTTAAGTGAAAAGTCGAGACTCAGTAATAAAAAGTGAATATATTGTATGTATTGAATATATGGTAATAAATGGAGAAATTGATTGAAAGACAATCGACATTTTCTGAAAACAACTCAAAAGAGAAGTGGCTTTTAATTCAAGGATTTAATCGATTGCATAAAATCGAGTGCTTTTTAAACAATTTTGTACTTTTATCAGACTCTCAGCATTTTTGACATTTTTTATACACTTTATAAATAAAAAGCATTTAATGGCTTTTTATTACTATTTATTTGAAATATAATTTCTGTGAGAATATATGAATAATGAAAATCTCAGAGCATTAAAATTGACTTTAATATAAAATTGTTGCAAAATCTCTTATTCAAGAATAGGTTCAGGTTTGGGAACTTCATTATCAGAGGAATCTGAGTTTGGAAAAAATTATTCATTTTCCTTATCTCTATAATAAGCCACTGAATCGTGAATTCATAACAAAAGATTTTACAAAAAACTGTTTTATAGTTAAATTCAAATGAAGTGCTCTTCACTTGACCTCAATTTTTAATGAAATATTATTTAAAAAATTCTTAACCCATTCGTCAAAATAAACATCTTTTGGAAAGAAGTGCCAATAAATAACTTTGAACTTGAAATAAGTCTAAACATAAACTTAATTCAATTTAATGTTCATCTCTTCATATGATTTTAACAAACTTTTCATAATTAAATGGTTTTGCACTCACTTTGAATACATTAAAGTTTAAAATCTTAATCTTTGATGCAATCATTTTAATTAAATAAAATTTTAGTCACAAATTCACTCAACAATTATTTAAAAAAAAGTGATTTCGCTTAAAATTTTATGTCAAAATCATATCAATTAATTTTTGTTGTTTTTTAATGTCGAAAGAAAACTATAAAAACGTAATCAAAAGCCTTGAAAAATGAAAAATTATAGTAAAAAAAATCAATCAATTATTTTATAATAAATTTGAATAAATAAAAAGTTAATAAATTATGAATGCATTCAAACCAATATAAGAATAAATAGATTAAACATCAATTTAAACATAAAACCCATTTTTAATTCAATAAAAATTCAATAAAGGGATGAAAAGACGCTCGACTTCAAAAGGTATGTAATTAATTGAATAGTATTTTATTAAAACCAGGAAAATAAGGGTCACATTTTACTGAAGACCTGATTCTTTTCAGATATACTAGAATTACTTTAACACTTTTAAAATTCTTAAGTATTGATAGCTTTGGGCTCAACAATAGCCCGGTTTCGGTTTAAATCAAAAATACTCTTATTTTGAATAATAGATATGTCATCGAAATTAATGATTCAATCGATAGTTTCATCAATTCATACAACAAATCAGAACAAAAAGTAATTAAATTATTGATGAAAACAATTAAAAATAAAAAAAGGTTAAAAATACAGGAAAATAGTAATTAAATATAAAATTAATTAATTTTAAACAAAAGCATAAAACTTAGTATTTATTATAAAAAATATATTTTATTAATGAAAAAAAGCGTTCATTCATTTGTTTAGAAAATAATTTTAGTAAATCTTATCAGAAATTCAAAGCAAATAAACAAAACAAACATTTTTTTCGATTTAATCAAAACTCATGTAATGAATACTTAAAGAATGCGATAATATTTCCAAAAATAAGGGATATTTTGGGGCAAAAAATAGAATAATTGTCTCACCCGGTGGTAACTGAACCACTTCTCTTAAATTGATGCCAGAGTTGAGGCTAGCGATGGCCTGTTTGTGTAGACTGTACCGGAGTGTTCCCGGCTCAAATTTCTTCTTAGGCCGGAATGTCTGCTCATAAAAACAATGCGACCCTTAATTATAGTTATTATCTTTCGATTATATTATTTGTTATTTCGTTAGAAAATTGTGGGAAACAGTTATCATCCGTTAATATGAATTAAATTGTATTCAATTTGTTTTGTTTTGACAGACAATTGAAAACCCAGTTTTCAAACTATTTTTCTTTTATTAAAAAAAATTTAATAAAAAGTTTCGTTTGACTCGAATTTATGTCAAATTTTCGAGTTTTGGGTTCACTAAATATGGGAAAGTATTTAATTTTATGGTTTGTTTAAGGACACTCTTTGGCTTTAAGACAAATCAGGTGACACTCAATCAAACTGTCTTTACCTCAAACAAGAAAAAAATGAATTTCAATAATTATATTAGAATTGAAACCAAATTTAATGGATAGTCTATTATCGGCTCATTATAAGTGGTTTGAGTTAAGGCAAACTTTGCTCTAAACTAATCAAACCTTAATTGTCCGCAAATGGAGAATAGAATAAGTTTATTGGTGTCAATATTGAGCTAGATCATCTATAGACTATAGTTTAAAATAGAAAGCCTGCAAGTAATCTTGCCTAAATATTTATATTAATATTCAAAGAATCTAAACTTAGAACTATTAGTTATTTCTTTGGAAATCATTTAAATGGTTTGGGATTGTTTTGGCTCATAATTAGCTCTTAGCGATTCCTGGAATTATTCACTGGTTTTCCGGTTAAAAAACAGATGTTTTTTGGTTCACATCCAAGAAATGGTGAACTAATTAGAACTCAATTTAAGTCTCATTGAAATAACATTCAAAACATTAATATATTTATATTAATCGGAAAAATGCAAATCTTTGTGAAAAGTCAACACATCTTAACAAACAAACAAAGAATACATAAAACAAAACTATTAATCAAATCAGTGATGACTTGAGATAATAGTCTCCCACTATAACCATTACAACCATTACAACCACTACAACCATTTTAACCAAATCATACAAATTTGGTTAATATCATCAAATTTATGTAAAATTTAAGTGAAAACAAAACAAATTAGAAACAATTAATAAATGAAAGGAAAGGCCAACAAATGGTAGTGAAAAGTAAGGGGGTGTTAATAATGGGATATATATATAACTAAATGGTAACTAATAAAAGCATACATTCTTATTATTGCGGACCTTTTTTCCTCCCTTATGGAAGAACTCGAGGAAAGACATCGATGCCATCCAATGGTCACAAAACAGTCATCAAATTTAAAACAAATTGTGAACAAAGAGTTGGCGCCAAATATAACTCAATTATATAATGTCTTCAATGCGATAACAGATGAGACAACAATTGGATGAAAGGTATGAGTCATCCAATCATTAAATAATGAAAAAATTATTCACTTTTAAAGAGATAACACAAACGAATAGACATTTGATATAAAGTGTAGTTTTGACATCCGTTCACTTAATTTGCAATAAAACTAAAAGCGATGACAAATAAATATTGCGTTAAATATCAGATTTTATAAAATTTTTGCGATAAAACGTTTGCCTCTCGTTTTATGGCAATCAATGGATGGCTTTCACTAAAACTTAGATTTCTAGCGTTTGTTTCATGAGTTGTGCCAAAATACCAGACATTCCCTACTCGAGGAACAAGTAGTGGTCTCTCCAGTAGAACAGCATTAGAGGTCTGACGTAAACCACAACTTTCCAGCTCTTCATAAACAGTAGTTTTCTCTAAATTTTATCGAAACCTTTTTTCACTAATTATTTCTCTTCCGTTAAATCGAGTTTTAAACAGACTTTCAGATAATTCCCAAAATTTATATAAATTAGAGATTTTCTCATCAAAAACGGGTTTTAGATAACACTTGAAATTATAAAATAATTATTTTATTTATTAATCTTTCCTTTTAACAGTTGATTGACTTTAAAGGAAAACTTCTGTTTATTAATTTACAGGATTTCCATTTAGAGACCAAGAACCCAACAGTACCATAATAATCAAGATTTAATCAATTTAGAAGTTCCTTCAAATTTTATTTACAGTAGTCTTAAGTATTTTTTATTTTTAATATTTGATTAATATTTGATAATATAATTCCAAAATAGTGTTCATTAATGGAATATTTATTTACCATAACTTATAAACACATTTTTTATAATAAAAAAGTTGTGAAAAGCAATTATTTCGATGAAAAAAAACGATAAAATAAATCGTTATCTCAAAGTCTGTATTAAATCATTTGTAAAGTTTATAAAAATAATATTTGATTCGTTAATGACATAAATAAAAGTTATATGCATTGAATGGGATTTTTGTTAATTATAAAAGTGAGGCTGAATTGCAATTATTCCTATCTTTTAGTTCTTTTTTGTTCTAAAATTTAATAAATATATTTTAATGAATATTCATATAAATAAATATTAAATTAATTGATTATGAATTGGATTTCAAAAATAAAAAACAAAACTTCATTAAAATGGGATACAATAGAATAGTTTCGTTTTAAAAATACAATCAGAAGGAGTTCCTATTCTTATAATAAGTAATCATATATGTTATGATTATCATAACATAAAAAAAATCTTTGTCTGCAACTGAAATGAGTTACCAAAAAAATGCTTAATTTGTTTTGGAAGTGTTTTTTCTTTAAATAATTGCTAAAAATAAGAGTTAAACCCATATCTGAGACCAAACCTTCAAATATTGTGAAATGAGAGTCGAATCAATTTGAGGCACTAAACACGAGATGACGTTTAGTGTCCTCTCATTTCTTTATATTGATTTGAAGGCCAATTGTTTTTGTTTTTGTTTTGTTATTGAAATGCAGACGAATTTCTTTCATTTATAAACAATTAAAATAATCCTTATTTTGAATATCATTATTAAATAAATAAAATGAAATCAATTGTAATTAAAAAACAAACAAAATTGAAACTAACGCTCAGTTATTACACAAACGATAAGTAATGGCTTTGACTTTGAAAAGTGTCACAAAACTCGACAAATGTCTTACGTTTAAAATTAGTGCACTTCTGATCATATGATTCATTTGAATATATCTATAAAGAAGAGTAAATCCAACTTAAAATAAATACTATTTCAAAGAAATTCACATATTTTTAGGTTTTTTAAGCAAAACATAAGGTTTAAATACAAACAGTTTTTGTCGAAAACTATTGTTTTGATTGTATTGTGAAGATGTGGTCAAAACTGCCGGATTCGCTTCTTTTGGAAATATTTATGTGTCTCTCTGTGGAAGACATGTGTAAAGTGAGTGCTGTTTGTCATCAGTGGTGTCGCGTTGGTGTCGATGAGATCTTATGGAAGAATCTCTTTTATAAGAAATTTGAAAAAGTGGACCAAACTATTGGTCAACCCATCAATTGTTTGGGTTACAGACATGAGGCTAAACGTCTAATAGTAGAGACACCGAAGGTATGACTCAATATTCAGTGACTTTCCTCTCGATTTCACTTATGATATGATTTGTATTTGTTTTCTTATTTTTGAACCCAATTTTCTTATCGAATGCTATAATTATTTATTTATTTACTTTTTATGCTTTTTATACTTTAATCCAAACAAATATTAAAGTATTTAATCGATAAAAATGTTTATTAATTGTTATTTACTTTAAATTTATTATCGACTCAAATGAAAACAAATAAATTTAAGTATTGACTAAAATATTGATTAACCCAATTGTTTATCGATTGTTTCATAAGTTTTTAAGTGAAACCCTTGTCGAACATACGGACCAAGTATTGCACGTATCGTTTGCACACAATGGACACCTCTTCAGCAGCTGTTCCAGAGATGGTTTCGTTAAAGTCTGGTCAACAGAATGTGTGCCAACAAAAGTTAAATACTCTGCAGACATGAAGTCTTATTCTTGGAGTTACACTCAATTCTCACAATTCAACGCTTCCGATACCCTATTATTAGTGTCTGGCGTACACTTCGGCGCTCATACGGCCAGCGGTGAGATCGCAGTTTTCAATATTGAAGATGACTTTCAGTTACAGTGTCGAGTTCTCAATAAACCGTACGACATATTTGGCACTTGGTATTATCCATTTACCAAAATGTTTACCATTTATTAAATAATTTCTTTGAACATTAGGTATACCAACGATTATCTTATTTCGAGTCGACTTCACTTTTTAGGTCATTTGATATCTTGTTCTGCCCTTTGGTTGAATAAGGCCTGGCAAGAAAGTCAGTCCGAGCACAAACCCATTATTAAAAGAATGTTTAAGTTCTACAACAAAAACGCCAGTTCTATTCGCACAATTCTTGTGGCCGATTGTCTCAATGATGAGCCTCCCTCTGAGCCCATCTATCAGTCATCTAAATCTAGTGATAATCAATCGATACGTAATCGAAGTCATAGTAATTGTGATACAACTCAAAGAGGAAATCCATTCTCAAGTTTAGGCCAACCGATGAATAATAATCAGAGGTTAAGAGCTTTACAGACACCCCCTAATAATAGCCATCGAATTGACTTTTATGGGGCCGACTCTAATATTTCGTGCACTAATGAAAGTCCGATTCGATACAGTCATGAATATCGTTGTGAACAACAGTCCTCTCAAATAACGAGTAATCAAATCAATGAAAGCTGTGATAAATTAAGTCGAAATATGAGCGCCGAAACTGATTCGGATAATGATTTCGATGATCCACCCCTTCCATGGAATGAGGATTGGCTCAAACTTAGTGACGATGAGCTCAATAATGATGTCACCCCTAATATTAAGAAAGTTGAAACAAATAAGAAATACAGAAGTTATTCCTCTGAAGATGAATCTATAACAATGAAAAGTGATTTACTTTGCAATAGAGATAAACTATTAATCTTCACATCCGGTTCTCTAACATATACTCCGCATCAAATCGGGATTAAAAGAATAAAACCTTTTCTATTCGAAGAGTTTGTTTCAGAGACTACTCCTCTTTCTAAACGACTTGAAGAGCGCCGACAAAGACAAGAGAGTCAGGCAGTGGCGGCCTCACCAAATTGGCAGGAAGAAGAAGCTGTGGCTCATCTCTTCGATAGTGTTGACCATACAATTGACTTAAAGGGACATATAATTGGAATGTGTTTAAGTCCTGATCACCGATATCTTTACGTAAATAGTCGTTCTTGGCCAGAAGACGCTATGATTGAACACCCCCTCCATCCGCCACCCATTGCACAGCAAATAGACATTCATGTAATAGATTTAAAGACTTTTAAAAGAGTTGGGAATATGTTTCGCTCACATAAGGCCTATACTCCTAACGATGAGTGCTTTTTCATATTTCTCGATGTGTGCGACCAGTTTGTGGCGTCCGGTGCTGAAGACCATAATGGATATATTTGGGACAGACATTATGGCATTTGTTTAGCCAAACTACCCCACTCTGATATCGTTAATTCTGTTGCCTTCAATCCGACTGATCCACAGATGTTAGTGACTGCAAGCGATGACCACACACTTAAGATTTGGAGGTCTTCTTCCAAAATCAAAACTTTGGTTAACATCAACTGATTATTAGTAATAATTTATTACATCATTTATTATGAAATTCTTCTCAATTTTATAATAATTTCTAATATTTTATAAATGTTTTACTGAATTATTTTAAAAATTAACTTCAATTTTAGTCGAAAAGTAATTCTAATAATTTCTCTTAAAATTTGAATCCATTAAAAAAATGATTGTAAAGATTGTTATTCTTAACTAAATCTTAACTAAATCTTAATAATATGTTATCTTTTGTGACACTTAAAGTTCAATTGATTATAACATTTGGAAGAATTTGCAAAATAAATTTATTGAGTATTTATTCAATTATATTATATAATAATAATTATTATTTAAACGAATTTTTCAGTGAATAGACGACACTTTCACACATTGTTTCACTTTAAAGACTTCGCTCTAAAAAACTCAATTTAATTAATGGATATTTGTTTTGACTTCGGGTTAATGACAATTGTGTTAAATGTTTTCTCTAAATTTTACTAATTGTTTGAGATATGGTTGGAAGCACTCAACTGAACACTCATTGATAACAAACTTGAAATTCATTTGTGACTTCAGTTTAACGAAAGTTTGCATTTTGTCTAACAATTAGGAGTAAAGAAAAATATAAAAAATATGTTTTCTATCAATTTTCAGAAAAAAATAGTGATTTAATTGAATTATTAGTATTTTATTTAAATATTTTCAAAAATTTTAACTTTAAAAACATTCACTAAATTAAGTTAAAAGTTTAGTCATTATTCCAAAAATATCTTAATTTTAAACAGAATGTCATTTATTCTTAAGAAAAAAAAGTTATAAATAATTTTAAATTGAGTTTTAAACGATTATCTGATTATCCAAAGATCCAAATCTTTGAAAGTCCACTGGTCTTCGACAATGTTAATAACCTGTTCGTCGGGAACTGGTGGGGGGTATATCTTTTCGTCTATTCTATTATCTGAAGACTTTAATTCATTTTCTTGACTTCTGTTTTTATGGTCCGTTGATTCGTTTCCTTTCTTCTTATCGTCGGATTTGAGAAATTGTCGGGAATTAGTGCTCTCTTCGTTGTTTGTGTCAAAATAATTGTCAAATTTAGTATTTATATTATGAATGGCATTGAATTTATCGTTGTTTATGAGTCTGACAGTTGTCTGAACACTTTTATGCTCTTTTGGATTCTTGTGTTTGTTTTCAAACAAATTATTGTTTCGATGAGTTTTGTATTCATCAAAATTAGTGCGAATCATATTATCATTATTTCCATAAAAGTGTGCGTTTGGATGAACCCTTTCAAGAGATATCATTTGGATTATTAAGTATTTTATGCAAAACTTTTGTATTGATTGTAGAGATTGAATGGAATTCAAATTAAAAATAATTGAATTATTCTTTTGTCAGTCGAGTGTGAAATCTATCGATTGTTTGAATTTACTTTGAATTTCAAGTCTTCACTTGAATTCAGTTCACTTAAGTTCAGTGTAACCGAAAACAACTATTGGTTCATAAATTCTAACATAAATTAAATGAAATTCAAACTATCAATGATTTAGTTATCGATAATAAAAAGATAATTTTTTTCAATGATTTCAATAATATATTAAAGTTAATGTTTACTAAACTTCAGTGATTTCTGCGATTGTTTTTTATACTAAAATAAAATAAATTCATTGAATAATTTTGACATAAATTTGACTCAATTGAAATATACTTTTATTTAACAGAAATCAATGGTTATTCTCAATGAAAAGCCATTTATCTTACTTAAGCCACTTTCCTAAACTAAAAAATGTCTTCACTAATATTATTTGTTAAATCAAAAAGTATAAACATGCTAATTTTCAAAATTAAAAGATAAGTCTTTAGAATTAAATAATAGTCTAAAACTCACGAATTCTTTTCTTCTATTATCTGAAACACTGGATATGAAATCCTTTCTTCTATTCGATTGGAAACAGTCATTGGAATTGGATTAAATCCATCAACAATTATAGGTGGCATAGGATTTATCACCGGAGCTGAGGCTTCTGCTATTAAAGGTCTGCTTCCTATTTCATGAGAGTGAGGGTGAATGTGAGGGTGAACTGAATGTTCCAGATAAGGGTCGTGCAAATGTGCATCGTCATGAAAATGTACATGGTCATGTGGTGAAGGAACCAAAGGAAATTGTGGCTGTGCTGGCGGTGGTATATGTAGTGAAGTACTTCCAATCAAATGCTGGTTTGGATGTGCAGGAATAGGTAAATGAACCTGTTCAAATTGCAATAATTTTAATAAATATTAATAAAAGAAATAGAACTGACCGGAAGAGGTAATGGTATCAGAGTATGGATTCGATGTTGTGATTCAGAACCAAATAAGTTGTCGCGATTTTTACCCGGAATATAATGAACTTTAAAATCCTTCAAATGTTTGACATCTTTTTTAGGTTTTTTGTTAATCTTTTTATCGTCGAAACGAAAAATATTTCTGAGTTTAAAATCTCGTTTTGTTGTCTCACAAACTTGTATTGTGACCAACACTACTGACAATATAACAACAAATGCACTGAAAACTTTCACTAAATTAAACATTTCTAACAGTATTTTCTCTTTAACCGAATGGTTCTCAAAATAGAGGCTTTTCATAAGTGGTCGACACTCTATCCTCTCATTCTATGTTTGACAAACATATCTCTCGTCAGACATATATTTAAATAAGTTTTTTAAACAAATGTTTGTCTTTTATTTGTCGGATGAGTTGAAGTTACGGTAATTGATATTAATGTCACACAAATACTCAACTCATAACCTGAGAAATTTTTTCAATACTTAAACAAAAAGAGAGTAAACCACTGAAAGACTGAGCTTTTGTCGTATTTATTATTATATTAAGATATTCTTTAACTTTAAATCCTGGAATACATTTAAAGAAAATCTAAAAAATTATTATAGATTGGGATATAAAGCCTTATATTTAATATTTTTTATGAATTTTGGTTTAAATGTTCTAAAAAATAATAAATAATAAACTTTTTTTTAAACAAATTTAATAAAACGGTTGAGTTATCATCAGTTATGACATTGAAATACTAATATTGCCTTCAAATCACTAATTATTCCATTATTTTATATTTGTGTAATAATCTAAAAGATTTAATTCTCTAATATAATAATAATTATAATACAGTTTAGCCTCTTTAAAACAAACAGATCGGCACCAAATTTGTGTTCGTTATAACGAGGATTTTATGGTAAATGTCAATTTGATTCCTAACAATACTCTCGTTATATCGAGGTTCGTTATAAAGAGGTTAATTGTATTATCAAAAATTATAATTATTATCACAAAATTATTTTGTATTTTTTATTTATAAATTATTTAATTTCTATTAATAATAAATTATCAAGGTAATAACTTTAAATTCATTCGACTTAAAATATACATTCAAGGAAAAAACATGGTATAATAATTCTCTTGGCGGATTAAAATTTTACCAAATTGTCTATATTCCTAGGTGAATAATTTTGTTCAAAAGTAATATTATTCATATATTCAAATTGATTTTTTAGCAAATTTTATCTAGTTTAATTTCTATTAAACAGAATTGATTTATCTTGGTTATATATTATTTAAATAAATTTTTAGTGAAGCATACAAAATGGTACTTTTTAAAGTTTTTGCTAAGAAAGCTTGTTTAATTTAAAAATCCAAGGATTTTTTCTAATTTTAAATCTTCATGATATACTTTTAGAATTTTTAAAATATCTCAAACTGATTAAAAATGACAAGGTAATTCGTGAAATTTTTCAAATTTTTGGCCAACCTTACAAAAATCAAAAAATTTCCAAAAATAGCAAGGTGATTTTCAATCCTTTAATAAATTTTTAATCAAGAATAATTAAGGAATAAATGATAAAAATATGAATTAAAAATTCCAACTATAACCTAGTTAATTTGGCATGTCCGCCAAGAGAATTATTATATCATGTTTTTTCCTTGACTGTATTAAATGTGAACACAAAACTTTCATCAGAGAAGTTTTATTTTATTCATGTTATAAACTGTAACTTTAAAATAATTGGAATTTGAAATATACAGTTAGTCCTCGATATAGCCAGATGGTTGGTGCCACTAAAATGACCTGGCTAAATCGAGTTCTGGTTAAATCAAGACATGATAAATCGAGTACTAAATGTATTATAAAAAGAGTGAAATTAATTTATTAATTAATGGAGAAATGATTGTCATCTGTTGTCAAAAGAGTGAAACCAATTTAATTGAGTTTAATCTATGATTTTAGTTATTAAAAGTAAATATCTTTAATAAAATAAAAACAATTGTTTAATAGATTTTATTACATAAATGAGTCACAAATAACCAAAAATGAATAAGAAATGATTTCATTGAAATCAATGAAAACAAATATATTTTCATTTATTTTTAATTTATTTTAGATATTTTGTGACAAAATTTTTGTAGATTTAATCAATTGATAATTAACAACAAATAACTGAAGACAACAATAAATTAACTATAAATCATTAGTTTATTTAATTCTTTTGTTGGTTATTAAAGTGTTATCTTCTTAGTTGTCTAACTTATGAGGTTATTAGTGGTCGAGACTATCAAAAGGTGTGTCCTTTACTTTTTGATTCTTTAGTTGAGACACATCTGAAAAAATCATTTTTATCTCAAAACTTTCTTAAAGAATAAGAAATACCCAAACAATTTGGTTGAGCGCCAATCCATTGACCGTTTTTGCAGACATGTATAGCACTTCCCAACAAAACTTGATTCTCAGGTTCTGAGCACTGATAGGTAACTGTTGTGCCATCGATAGCATACCATTGAGTTTCGTTAAAATAGAAGACATCATCGAAACGAATGATTTGATAGTTTGGATTCAATTCATTGTTTTCGTCGACAATTGAACACAACTTCAAAGGAATACATTCCGGATAAGTTCCGTTCCATCGCATGTCATAAACACAGCGCTGATTATGAATAGTAGTGTCTGAGAGAACTAATGAGAAAAAAGGCTACAAATGAGGTAATACCGGGTAAGTCGGGATTGTCGGGCGATACATATTTCATGTCATCCAAACATTCGACCGAATAATTAATGTTTGGCCATAAGTTTCTAACGACTACTCCAAAAGGTATCTCAGGTTCACCACAAATGTGTTGATCAATAGTTTCATAACTCTGTGCGAGAAATATTGCAATCAATTTGTATGTAATCGTCGCTGAAGTTTGAGTCCAAATAACGATCCGATCGGAACCGGTTTTAATGTCTTCATCAAAATCTAAGTCATTGTTTGCATTGCATTCAAATTCAACGCCAACTTTAGTGCCGGATCTCCACAACCTCTTATCGCTGCGAAATATTTGTTTGCATTGTCTGAAAGGACTGACCGATGCGTTCGCCGACAAATCAATTTGAAGCGACTCTTCGACCGAAACGTTTCGAAAATGAAAATTAATGCGAAAGAATGGCAACGAAAGGGGTCTTTCAATTCCAAGAGTCCAACGAATTATATTATTTGTCTTAACTTGGAATTCAGTCGATGGGTAACGGCTTGAGAGGAATGAATTCGCAAACTTATAGTTTTCGACTAAAGTTAGGTTTGTATCGAACAAAACCTTTCCCTCTGAAATGTCCTCAACTTTTATATAATTTAAATCGTTGTCGACAGCAGTCCTTCCTTTAAGAAAATACGTTTTAAAGCAAATTGTATTTAAATTAGATTCGTGTAACTCATACCACATCTAAATTGCATTCCACTCCACTTTCCTTTAATACATCGCTTTTTCTGCAAATGATTCCAATACTGATTGCATTGAAACGTTACTTCTTCGCCCTCTTTGTAACGAAGTTTATCCGGAATTAATTGAGAATTTAAAGGCTTTTCGGGTCGACCACAAAACCCATTGATTTCGTAGGAGTCAACTAAATTGTGATAAAAAACAATAAAAATAAATGATATCCGAAACAAAGCCATTGATTCTAACTTTTTGTTCAATGACTGAAAGTTTGCAAAAGTTTTTATAGTTTTGATTTCTAGTGAACGGAAAACACAACTATCGGCACATCCTCTCAGTTCTTCTATTTTGTTACGTCAGGTCATTAGTGACAAACAATTCATTTTTGGATATTATTTGAAAAGAAAGCGTTTCTTAGAAATAATTGCCGACAAATAAATGTCATTTGAATTACAATGCAATAAACATTTAAGTAAATGAACTTGCTACTTCTAGACTTTCTTTAGCTATACTTAATGTTTGAACTTTCATGAGCTAGGACTTTTAATTTAAAGTGGATCATAACATCCTTTCGAAATTAAATGCTAATTACGAAATCATTTTACTAATAATTAGGGATATAATTAAATGTAAGTTATATTACAGAGACTTTTAATTTCTAAAAGTTGTGACAAAATTTCTATAAATCAAATGTATTTGATTGCATATAACTTTTAATCGCTTTATATTATCCAATTAGTAAAAGACTCTCTCTCTCTCTCTCTCTCTCTCTCTCTCTCTCTCTCTCTCTCTGCCCTTTCTCTATCATTTTGCCGAAATCTAATATCAAATTATTTGTTAATGAGATAATGGTTTTAGTGTTTGTTTTGTTATTTTTCAGTCAATAATTATTATCGAATGATTTCATTAATTGCAATAAATTGAAGAAAAAATTGCAATAAAACGATGAAAAGTTTATTCATTTGTTGAATAATTTTGGTTTATGTTTGAATGATTCACTTATTTTTAGTAAATCAATGATTAATAATCACTGATTATCACAATTTGATTAAACGAAATCAAATGATAATTTGAAATATAAATGAATGAACTCTTCTTTTATTTTGTTTATTTAATAAAAGTTATTAAACACAGTTGAAGAGAAAAACCCTCTCTTATGAATTTTTGGTTATAAATTATAACTTATAATTTATAGCCTATAAAATCATTCACACGAGCTAGAAAATGGCTAGATTAAATTTATATTCATTCATCATTTGTTAAGAAGCTAGAGACAATCAAGAAATCTCAAAATAAGTGTCGATTTAAATTTTTAATAAAGTTTATTATGAAACCAAAATAAATGTTCTATCTAGCTTCCTATAGAGGTAGATTAATAGCATGCAAATATATTGTATCCAGATAAAACCATATTTGCATTTTTAAAAAATAGATTTGATCTAGCATCTATCAAAGATTAAAATATAGCCCAAAATCCATTTAAAAGGGGTATCTCTTCGACTGTATTTACAACACATTTTTCAGTGAAACTGATATCACAAAAAGTAATCTCTTTTAAGGACTTTAATCACATAAATACTTCTTTTTTTGATTAAATAAAGTCTTTATGTTTAAAATGTCATAGATCATTGCTAGACAAACATTTATTAACAAATTGCAATCATTGTGATGTTTGTTTTTGCCATGGTGAATGTTTACATAAAATTAAACTTGATTAAATTTTCACTTAAATGATCTATCTCCAATGCAGTTTATCTCAATATCAATGTTTCGTCAAATTCTTTTTACACAACATTTTATTATATACTTTATTTGAATATTTGAGTATTTGAGTAAGTTCAGCTTTATGGTGAGATTATCTAATAATCAAAATTAATTAAAACTAAACTCTCTTCTTAATAATTTTGTAGACATAGATTTGATAATTTTATTTAAACCCTTATTTGAAAAAGGATAATAGAAAACATACACTCAAAGTCATAAGTATTTTGACACCTGTTTTTCCTGAATATTTCTTATACTATAAGAGATATCGCCTTTCATCAAACTAAAAATATTAAATTTAACTTCCCCTTTAATATAATATTATAATTAAAAATTTTATAAATAACTAAAAGTGCCCATAAATGACGTTCCAAAAAGTGTCCCAAAATTGAAATTTTTTATTTATAGATAAAAATCAAATTTGAATATTTTTTATAAATTTAGGCATAATTTTAAGATATCCTGCAAAATTTCATTATATTTAATCAACGTCTTCATAGTTTTCCTGAAGGTCAAAGTTGGACCCAAAAAAATTGAACTTCTTTATTTATAGCTTGATTT
>JAQFZM010000032.1:0-75699 GCA_034695785.1 Galumna obvia
TGTATCATGATCAAACTCTATTATAAAAAGATACTGACCAATGACTATCAATTATTGTACATATTTTCAAGCGCGCATTTTAACTTCCTAAAAGTTCCGAATCTAAGATATAACCAGGTGCAATTCATGCACCGTTTTTTTCTATGGAGCGCATAATGTAAAGTATTCAATATAACCAGATCTAGTGATAGATGTCATAATGAAAATTAAAAACTATGATTCAGTCCTAAACTAATTAAAAATTTTATAAAATATTAAACAAAATAAGGAATGATTTGTATGAAAATTACTTTAAAAGGTAAAAACTTTGGAATATAATTTATTATAGGACTTTTTAAAATATAAGCTTGAAAATATAAACTAGTAAAAGGTATACCTTGTGATAGGAAACTATTAAATAAGTATTTGGACACAAGAAATAAGATATAATCAGAATTAATAGGAATTTAATATACATTTATTCAAAGCATATATGAATTTATGTACAAAATTATAATAAATTTAAATATAAATTACAATTTAATAAATCGATTATCAATTAATTAAAAAATCTAAAATCTATTCAATAATTCAACTGATATTCACTTTTAATTCACAATTAATTAAAAATCCATTTTATTCACTGATTTTCTTCACATTTGAATAAATCATTTTCTTCACAACTTTTCTATAATTAATTAATTAATTAATTAATAAACCATTTGTTTGTCTCACAATTAATTTAATACTTATATTAAAACATTTTTATTCTTAAATACAATTCTTGGAAAAAATGTATATAAGATCTTAAAAGAGGATAAGAATGGAAGCAGTGATTGAAAACAATGGTATGAAATGAATGGCAGTGAATGAGATCTTCTCTATGTCTGATCCATGAAATGGTAGTTATGAGACAATTGACATAAGAGTATTCTTTGAATTATTAGTTCACTCGTGAGTTATGGTTTAAAAACGATTTTCTTAATTAATAGAAAAAAGTTTTTTGTTTTGAATTTTATTTAATTATATTTTTTTATATCAAATAAATTATTTGTTTTTAAAAATTTGTTGAAATAATGACTAAAACATTGTCTCAAAATTATTCCTCCGATGAGACAATTGATGAGCAATTGGTTTGAATACACACTTGTATTGTCGTTATATTAATACTCAAAACATGTGAAACAAAATCAACTGTAAAAGTGTATAACATATCACGAATTGGTTTGTCTTCTCTTCGATCAAAACAAAAGTTTTGTTCATTTGATTCATAAGTTAATAACAATTAATAATTTGTCACAAATTCTCAATAATTTTGTCTATAATTTTAAGCTAAAGAATCGCATTTAAGTGTCGGTTCTCCACTTATTGCAATTTTGATGGCGTGACCATTGGAGTGACCGTTAGTTACTGTCAGTTGACTTCCATACGGACTGTTGTTCTCATCGGTAATGTTTGACACCAATGACTCCAACGCGCGATACAGGAATAGGAAGTCATCCTGTGATCGCCAAATACCCGGACGTCGCAAATGATATAACTTTGCGTACATATAAACATCGACGCAGTCCTCAAAATTTAATTGTTTGTAAAGTGTGGTCAGACAACAGAAAGTGGCCCCTTCTGTACCGCCAAACCTTTAAATACAAAACAATTAAAATCGTATTCAAAAGAAAAACATTTATTGAATGACTTACTTATCGACGACAACGACCGGTCCGTTTGGCATTTCTATGGCCCAGTCCTGAACCACTCGAACCAAATCAAACACATTAGTCAATGGCTGTCTTTCCGGCCAATCAGAGCAATGGAATATTCGACAGCACAGCTCATAGTCGTCTTGTGTTGACTGTAACATAAAGTCACGGGTGGTTATGAACCCCCCGCCCTCCTGAACGATACGGGACTCGTCAGTCAATTTAACTTTGAAGGATCCGTAGTCACACTCATCGTCTCTGTCGGGCCAGAATTGGGGAAACTCTTTCTCGTCTATGACTGACGAGAGGACAACAATAGACTGTGAGTTGTGGTCCCAAACCATTTGCCAGAAGTCAGAGATTGTGTCCCAAACCGGGTGTTGAGTTACGACAAACTCTCGGAGACGATTGAATCCGGGAAGGAATGTGGCGTTTATATAATCAGAGCCATCGGTTCCCGGATTCTTAGGAATGATGTGCACTCTATGGGCCTCCAATGGAATCAAATTCAAAGACCTGTTCTTCATTTTATTGCACGGTTTTAGAGCCGACACTACATTAAAGTCTTTCGCCTAAAATATATCAGAAAATCAGTTAAACTGGAATTTAGTCAAAACAAGTGCTCAAACCTTAAATTGAGTGACGAGTCTGAACTGTCTCTCGAGAAGAGGCCAGTGATGGCTCTTATCGTAACTAACATTAGACGATCCGTCGCCACCAGTTTGTAGTGTTTGGATATACTTCAAGAGATGACTCGACGGCACTTCAGTTTCGCCGGACTCTATGGCTTCTTGAAGTGCGTCGTGAATGAAGATATACTGTTCCTCCGTTTGGACCAAATAATTCCTTTGTTGACGAATATGTTTGAGGAAACCGAACACATTAATAGACTGCCTGTGCTTTATTTGGCGCTGCATTGCGTCCAATACAATGTAAGTGCCGGTACGGCCCACTCCCGCCGAACAGTGCACTATAATCGGTCCTCCATTCGGAGGATTAGCTGCAGAAGACTTTCGAATAAATGAAAGGACTGGAAGAGGATGATCGGGTACACCATGGTCAGGCCAATTGGTATAGTGGTACTGATAGACTGTGCGTTCAGAGCCGTGTTTCTAATCATAATAAAAATATCATTAGAAGAGATGTTCCCATAAATAGAAGTTTTAGTTACAAACCTTTTTGACTTTAAGGTTCCTAACATTGAATGTTCTGAGAGTATAAGTGGCCATAACTACTTCTTGCAAGTGTTTCACTTGGATTATGCCATAAGTCTCTAACCCCTCTTTGGGCCAATACATGTCACACTTGCGCTAAACATAAAAGAAGACATTAATTACTGTGACTTTGGATTAGATTTAAGTTTAAATTTTTGAAAAACACTTTTTTTTTGATAAATTGTTTCTCATTTTTCATCGAAACTCTAAAACAACTGTTTTTTGGAAGTAATTCTTTACTGAAACCGAGTTCTGGAAGACATAGAGAATGAAATACAAAGAGAAAGACAGAGACAGAGCGAAGATTACTTACAGAGTCGTCCAGTTCTGAATGATAACTATGAGAGTAGTGGTGCGACGCATGCTATCAATAATAGAGATAATGATAGACATATTCATAATAGACATGCATTTAGTTAGAACTCAATTAATGGAAAACAAATAGCGGACAACAATTGGGTTGGATTTCAATATCAAGTCTTTTTTAAGACTTATTCTGAGCTCTTTATTCATTTGCGATTCTCTAACAATTAGTGAGAATTTGTTTTTGAGTACTTTTTTAGTTAGTTTTGATTTTTTTTGGTGCGAATAATAAATAAAAGATTTCTTTTTGAATAGAAATAACAAAAATTCATAGAATTATAGAAATTATTGGGAAAAGCGATTGTCATAGAAATGAGACGAATCCCAGAAATGATATCAATTGATGTTTAACTGATAGTTAATTGAATTTGGATTTTAATTGTAGCGAAAACTAATGGATTCGGAGGACAATTACTCGGGAATGTTATTCAAAAATAAATGGAAAAGCAATGAACTCACTCTTCCTCTTTCCATCAAATTAGTAATCATTACAATAATGCAAACGCGTTGTTCCCAAATCATACGCCAGTAGTCATCGAAAGTGGATGGAAGGGGTCCTTGAGTTCCAATATATGCTTGAGATTTGCCATAACCCTAAAGGCATTCCATTAGAATAATTAGAAATTGATTTTCAAAGAAATCCATAAAATATAGATTTTAATCGCAATAATTGCTTACATCGATATAATTGGCATTAATATAGTCGACGCCATTCTTTTTCTGTGCGTTCAATGGTTTGAGAACAACCCTCGTGTGATCGTAGGCAACAATATTAACATATCTGTTCTTATTCTTATTCTCAAGAAGTTGCGAGTGTTGGCAGGAAAGGTCTAAATCAGTTGCGTGTTGTATGGCTTCATATTCACGGGAAAAGCCGAGGTCTCCGTCCGCGTGTAAGTCCTGTACGTGTTTAGACCATTGAGACACTGGTATTGACGCGTATTCTGAGTCGTCGAATATCTCTGAGAGTTGTGGCGATCCACCTCTTGTGGCAGAGGGCGGATCATCAAGGTAATAATAAGCTGCCTGGAAGTATTTGCGCCACAATACGAATGAAAGAATGGCCAGAATTAAGGCAAATGACGCGCAGACAACCCCTGCGATCATCGATGCCGGAAGTGTTGGCTCGACGTACGGCGAAGACACGAAACCTGAGCCACAGATAAGAATCGATTAGTTTTTAGAAATATATTTATTTTTCGTTCAATACTTAAGATTAAGATTTTAAGACCCAAAAAACCAAAAGAAAAGCAAAACCAAAGAATTATCCAAAAGTTAAGAATAAATGCTTTCTTACGATTAGAAGTAATTATAATATTTTTTTATTTTCTATTCATTAGAAGTATATCTAAACTCTTTTCGGAGCTTTTAGTGGGAAAAAGGGTTAGTAGAAAAGGAAGAGATAGGACTTACTGATGCACTTACTCTGCAGTATAACCTTACGAGGCTCACTAAATTCGCCTCGGTACAGTTTTGAAAGTTCAGTGATGCTGCGTGTGGCCCCTTGCACTTTCACCTCATAGAGGTTTCCTTTGGTTAAGTTTGTTATATGAGCCTATGTTTTGACAAATTTTCCCATTAATTACAATTCAAACTATTTTTTAAGTTAAAGTATTACGTAATGTTGCAGTTGTTTAATGTTAGGTCCGGGCAGAGCGCCTCCCGGGACGGCCACCTCTTCGAACTCACTGTCACTCTTATCCTCCGAACGATAATAAATGAAGTAATAGTCAATTGAATTGTAGTAAACGGCGGGAGTCTCCCAATAGACGTGTAGGGCATCACTGGTCGACTCACAGGTCAGGTTTACGATAAAGGGAGCGCTCGGACCGGTCACGTCTGTACGTAACTCAATGGTTTTGCTGGGCTCGCCCTCAGTCTTTTGAGTGTATGCCTTTACCCAAACCTTGTAATGAGTGTATGGCTCTGTTTGTAATCAAACAAAAAGAGAAATTAATTCAAATCATGAAAACATTTTTTTGATGAATTCTATTGAAAACATTGAGAAAAAAGTGAGGAATTCTTTATGAATAGCGAACCCCCGGAGAGATTCCGATTGGAATGGCTTTCAAAATATCTTAAAAGAAAACACTTTTTTATTGGCATAACTTTGTAGGAGTCAGTGATATGTCATTTACAAACTCAAATCGCATAATAAAAGGTGATAGGTCATATACACTGAGCTTGTCATTATTCAATTTGTACCCCAGTCATAGGTTCCTCCCAAGAATGGCCTTACTCATTTGCAAAAATATTCTTGATATGAGTCTAAAAATATCCGTAATTTAATATAATTTTATTCATTTTTGTTTCTCATAATAACATGGAATAAAAGCATGAAATCATTGGTAACAACGCGTATATAATTGGCGTCTCATTAATTAAAAATCCTTTTAATCATTGATTCATTACTAAACTAGTGTTGAGTAAGAGCTCAACATATCTTAAAAATAAATCCTAAATGAAAGTTGAATTCTACAGATTTAAGGCCTAAAGTTTATGCGGGGATTAAATGCGTTGAAAATAATAATATAACTAATGCTTTTCACGACTAAAGATTGGGTTTTGTTAGAAATTTTTACTCCAAATTAATAATGCATTTAATAATTCGATTCAAAACACAAAACAAGAGTTCAGTGCAATAGTTGTGAGTCTTTAGTGCATAAAAAATCAATAATTAATTATATCCGAAGCAATGAAATCATAGGAACTATAAATAAGTAATGAAACCTTTTTTTATGTGGACTGACTCAACCGGAGTGTCTACTTGTCTGACCCAAAGTCACTTATATGTAAACTTATTAATATTAATTAAGCACTCACTGAGTCCTTGGATGGTAAAGTCCATAGTACTCTGTTGAGGGTTAACCAATTTCTTAACTTCAGTCCAATTAGCGGCCATATTGAGGACATAAACACGATATCCCTGTAATTTTCCATTGGGTGATCTGGGCTCCATCCAGGTCAATCTGGCATTTGTGTTTGTCACCCGACCCAGAGTTACATTTTGTGGTGGACTCGAAACTAATGGTTAAAAAAAGTTATATTAAAATTTCTAATTATAGCAAAAGTATTTACATAATTCACATAATATTCACATATTATTATTCCTAACGTTTTAATTATTAATGAGATTTAATGATAGTTTGATCTCTTTTACCGTCTATTGTCTAATATTGAATGTGATATACAGTATATATAATACAAAAGTATATGTAATACAATAGAAATTGATTTTCTTTGCCTTAAATATCGATTCCATTAAATCATTTTTAATCTCATAAATGAGTTTAATATTTGAATAGTGGGTCGAAACTGTCATTTCTCTACTAATTTTGCTAATAATAAGCATTAGTTAAACAAATGGTTAATAAAAACTATTCATAAAAAACTCAGAGAATATATTATAACTGAATATTAAGTCTAACAAAAAATAATGAATAGATTTTATTAAAACCAAAAAATTTATGATACAATTAAGTGTTGAAAATGTACTCAATTTACTCGGAATAACATTAGACTAATTGCTAGTAAACAATGAGTTTGGAAAAAATTATTTCACTCACTTCCTTCATCTGTGATTGCGGTTATGGCAGTGGCCGGTCCCTCACCGGCCGGATTGAATATTTGAAGACTTATCATGTATTCAGTAAACGGCGATAAATTTCTTAATGTATACGACTATTGGGAACAGAATAATAGAAAAATTAGACCAAAATATTCACAAAAGGCTTTGTTGTGGAGTTTTTTTTGTTAAGTGGGAAGAAAACTAGAGCTCACTCTGAGATCGGGGTCTCTAAGCGTTATCTCCCTTTCATTGCCTAAAGTCGGTCCATGTTTTCTGTATTTGATTCTATAGCCGAGAAACTCTCCATGGATAGTGTTCCTGTTCGGTGGTGCCCACTGAAGACGGATTGTCGAACTGCTTGTATTACTGGCAGATATCACTGTAGGCTTTCCATCAGGAACTGAGTCATCAAAACAAATAATTAGTGAATAATGAAAAGTAATTAAATATAAAGTCTTTTATTTTATTCGAATTTCATATGAGTTTTACTTTCAATTAGTTTAAGCGTTTAATTATCTCTTTTTTATTGCTTTCAATTTGAAAGTTTCAAATACTTTAAAATTCAAAAGAATTCAAATAAAGAAATACTTAATCTTTTTATTGAAGACTGAATTCTGGCCCTCAGTCTCAGCCTTACTCTCACTTTTACTCTTAGTTTCAATAAAGAGGTAATTAAAAGAGTCGACGACTCAGAAATATTGATGAGTTTTTAAGTGGTTTTACTCTTTTAATGAGTAATTATTTATTCGTCGGTTACCCATTTCGATCGCCTCTCCCTAACTGTCTTTAACACTACCTGTGCTTTACTTATGATAAGTTATGCACAACTTATGCAAAGAGTGACAAAAATTTGATAATTTCCGTTCACTAAGACTGAATTCGAGCACAGAATGAGGTTCGCGCCGAACGAAAATTAGGTGAACTTTTATAAATAATGTTTGAGTTGACACCGGAATTGCGCTCTGAACACACCATAGCAGTCATAAATGTCATTTTAAGGGTTATTAAGAGAGTGGAGGTTAAGGCAAAGTGTATAAGGAGGTGCAGCTCTGCCTACAACTGGTAAATGTCCAGAGGCTTCAAAACATTAATTATTAGAGGAATACTAGAATTGTTTAGACATCGGATATGAAAATATTATCCTTAGCTTTAAGGCATTCTCTATTCCGGTACTGAACTGAATAAGTATTTCATAATTTATGCCAAAAACCGTTTCTATGAATATTTGAATAAATCTATAAATTTTTAAATTCATTAAACTTTAAATGAAAAAATTTATCGGATTTTAATATTTTGTTAGTTTTTCAGTCAATTTAATTGATTTTAAGTATTTTTTTATTGGATTTTCATATAAACGACTCAATCGTTAGATAAAGAATTTATGCCTCAAAATATGAATACCTTCTCGAAGAGTGACCATATAATAGGACTCTTTGCTGGGCTGACTCGTGCCGATGGCGTTTACAGCCAAAACTCGGTAAGAGTATACAGTGAAGGGCTGTAATTTGTCGACGTGATAACTGGTCTTGTTATCAAGAGTGGCGATACCATTATATGAATCCCATTCGCCATTTTCGCCGACACTATCGATGATAAGAAATTCGACAATTGATTAATTGATTGATAACTAATTAATCTTGCTAATATTAAATTAGCGACACAGACACTAATTTATAAAGATTATAATTCAGGCCTCAAAACGTGACCGAATATATTTCTAATGGATTTCTAATTGAGGCTCAGAATAGAAAATCTTAAACACAATTGATTTGAAAGACAACGAAAAATAAAATCTCAAATCAATTTAGAGGTCTTTATATAAGAAAAAGGAATAAAATAGTGTTCACTGAAAAGGATGTGCTAATGAAGGTATGGAGCCTTTGATTGTCGCTATTATCTCATCTTTTGGTTCAATTGAAGCGCTTATATAATTGAATCAATAATTGGGAGCCAATGAAGTCCTGACTCTAATTTATTCTGAGCCGATATATATCAGTGAAACAGAGGTAAAACCATTTGATGGTAGTTTATGTGATGGTAGTGCCTTTCATACTGACCGGGTATGGATTATATAGTTGAGTACTGGCGAGTGGTGTGTATCAAAACTGGGAGCCCACGAAAGATTCACAGAACGTGATGTAAAGCCCATTAGCAACGGCTTTCCGGGAGGATCTGGTACATCTGAAAGTAAATTAGTAATAAATGCAATTAATGACATTTTCTTCAGTTGATTTTACCCGAGGCTATGATTATATACATTTTAAAATTAAAAGTAATAATTTTATCGGCATTTACTTCGGCCACTCTTTTGGTGCACAGAATGAATTAAATATATTTAAATATAGAAAAAAAGGCAATTCACCCGGATTCAAATATACTTTGACTCATGAATTGCACGATTAAATCGGATTTAGAATCGCAATAATTATGAGTTCAGGGCATAAAAATTGTATTCTGTGTGACATTAATTTCAAAGGAGTTTTACATCATTTGAGACGGCTATTCATCTATGAATTCCTGTCCACTGAATGGCTGTCAAAATGTATTTCCCGGGCTATACATATGAGGCTATAAAATATTAGATAAATCTCAGCTCTGAATCAATTGAAGCACAGGTTCTCTAAAAATAGTGTCACAGAAAGTAATTTTGATGAAAATCTGATTGAATTACAGACGAAGAGTCATAACAGTTATGAGAAGCCATTTATTACAAGAAAATTAATACCGAATCCATGGCTTCACTTAAAGCTTAATTAAAGACAACATAAAATGGAGATCATAAAGGAATGGTAGGGAAGGCAACACAAGTGGCAAACAAGCAGTTTATGTCAGTTTAGATAAAATATTTCATTAACTCTAATAACAATAATTCATTTTTTGACTCCTGGTATTTATTCCCTTGATCAATTTAATAGATAGCATATAAATGAATTTCAATTTCAAAGGTAATATTAAACTAATGAATAAAATTAAGGTACAATAGATTCGCTAATTATCGCAATATTTGCACAAATAATTAAAATTGAAAATTAATGCAAATTTAATACAATTTAATACAACAAACGGATTGTCTGATGACTTATTTTAACCTAAAGTAGTCTTTCATTTGACAAATGATTTTCAAGTATTTCTTCTGAGACTTATATTTATTTTTGTTGAGAAAACATATGTAATGCGAGTCTAATAATCATTGAAAATATATGCAGAGCTCTCTTTATTTATAATCTTGGAAGAAGAGACGGTTCAATTTAAATGGATTTAATGCTAACCCATGCGGTCCATTAGCAACAAACGAGTTATTCAGATTTGCATCAATTATACTCTACTAATTCTATACTATTTTTGTACTAGTAACTTTTAGAGTCAGAGCTAATACAGAACCGACTCATTGCCAATACATTAACCGCTCAATAGATAAGTCTTTTTTTGATACCACTTTTGATGACATGTTTTCTCATTTCAATCAATTAATTGTTTATATGTATAGTAATGTCAACTCTGGTAATACTGAGCCAAACAAATTGATGGCCTCCTCTGATGGGCGAAAACCCGTTCCGTAAATGGATTATATAAATTAGTAACAATTTTGTACACATTTTCTACATTTATATTGAATGCAAAGGAATTCAATGGTTATGGTTATGGTTAGGCCACCCAATAGAAAATGACGAATAAAATAATGATTTCGGACTCAAAATTCTGAGCCAACGCTCCAAAGGATAGGTTTGTGTGGATTTGTTTGGGCTCGAGTCTAATGGAATTATCGATCATCAAATTGATGTCTACCACACACTATGCCTTCCATACTATGCTTTCCATATAATAATTAGATTTTCAATTAATTATTCAATTTTTTTGGAGAAAATGGTTTCCCTTCGAGTCATAGACCTGAGGGTTATGTAAATCCATTTTTGGTAAAATCCATTCACATTAAGCTATGGATACAAATGAGTGGATTTGTTGTCCCTTTTATTCAGAAGAGATACTGTTTTCCAATGAATTATACATTTTTTCAATTGAATTCACTCTACGAATGAGTTTCAGTGCACAGAATAATTGGACAGATTTTTAACAAAAGAGAATAAAAAGTACTAAAAAGTAATTATCTGTCGATAATCGATAGACATTTGTCTCTATTAACGCCTCAAAACAATTGTTAGTATAAGTTATGGTAAAAATAATATTTTGATGTTAAGCCCACTCAGGCCTAAAATTAAAGGGATGGTAATAGCGAACAGTTTCACTCTTATTCTTTAGAAGGCAAACCACATCTCAAACCATATTTTCATCCCCATATCAACTGCCAGTTCTGTTTATGCTGTGCTTTGCATCTGTTCCTTTAAAAACACCTGAAATAAGTACTAAAACAGAGATTGAAAATTATTTTTCAGCCCTTTTAGTGCCTTCTCTTTAGGACTCTCTCTAAAAAAGAGAGTAATTCCCAAAGATTTTAATTATTTTTTTGGGCGATTTGTTACGAAAATGTGTCGGAATCTGTGGTAATCAAAATGTTAAGCTATTCCTCGAAGCGATTTGTTTTTAGTTTAATATTCTTAAGAAAAATAATTTTTAACTCAATTTTTGGTACTTTTCTTCGATAGACCGCCGGAGGCGTCAAAACATATATACACAGTAGCGATGGTGGAGAGCCCGAGCAAAGCTCATTTGCTCTTCCATTTCTTTTCTTATGGAGTAAATGTGATGGGGACGACCTCGACAGCAGTTCAGACTTCGCAGAACCAGAGCTCAAATGACGTTCTCTCGCGCATCGGCGCCATACAAATGGCCGTTACTTACATCTAATGATTAGCTCTTATATGAAGCGATTAAATGCTAAAACAAAAACAACCGAAAAATTGCCGAACACTGAGAGACAGCCTTCCTCTCTGTCCGGCAATCAGTGCCTCTGTTTATGTTGTTTTATGTTTAAAACAAAACAAATTGTAGGCAAAGAAGTAGTGGTCGACTACTGACTACTACTGCACTGTTTTGTTACATCAATTTTTTGTTGAAGCAATTCTTCAGAAGAGCCACTCATAATCACTCTTCTGTTTGTAGTTAAACATACAGTTATTTTCTATCCTAAGTTACATATTTGCTAACTATGGCACTCACTCTCCCCACCCATTCCTATGCCATTTCCCACTGTTTTCTAATGAGAAAACATAGACTTTCATTAGTGAAACATCTCTTCCATCCAAATCGAGAGATTAAAAATTGCAAAAAAGTCCACTAAAACTGAGGTCACACACATGGGGTCAACAATATTAAAATGTAAATTTCACGGCTCCGACCCCTCGTATGTTAGTCTAAGGAATGAAAAAAATAGTATTTCTAGAAAATGATTTTAATTCAAATGTCTTTTCAATTGGAATCCAATACAATATATCACTAATATTTGATTAAAGACCTCTTTCGGGGATCGTCTTAAAAGAGTTCCCTTTGATATTATCCTTTTTATGACTGATTTATTATAAATGGAATTTTATTCATAAATATTTAACTCAATATTAAGAATAATATCATTCGATAATATTAAATATATTCATCTAATTTTCATAAATTAATAATTCATGGCATGAATTCCTTCTCTCTCTCTCTCTCTCTCTCTCTCTCTCTCTCTCTCTCTCTCTCTCTCTCTCTCTCGCATTTCACTCTCTATGGATTCACTCGACAGCACTCGTAATAAGAATATTATAAAATGTAATAACAAAACATCGCTAAAAGTGTCGAAAATTGGTTCAAATATTTTATCGTATAATAAGCCGACTATTGTTTGAAAAGTCTACACAACACTCACGAAAGAAGACATTCATAACAACCATATTTTCTATTGAATAAAGTCTATCCAAATGTCTAACAAAAGAGCAAAATATTGTCTAAAAGGAAAACATAATAAACCATTGAATTCAGTGATGCATAACATATAAAACCAAATCAAAAATAGAGTTAACACAACTTTAAGTAAAGCCATAGATTTTTCTCAATGAAGAGGAATACACTTTAGACACACAACAAGACAGAGGAAATAGAGGAGGGTTTGTACGACACTCAAGAAAACTATGGCATTGATTATAATCAGTGGGATCGCCATCCGTAACAAATCATATCTTCATAAATGTTCTTCAATGGCGGTCATGTGCGGAAAACACTCAATTCAGGCATACCTTAACTGAAATCAGTGTCTTTTTTACTACATTTCCATAACGTAAGTAATTATTGAAAGTTTCATATCATTAAAAAAAAGACTCAAAACGGAAACGAATTTTATAAGTGAAGTGAAAATAATTTTTTGTATAAAACATTAAATTTCAAAATTATTAACAAAAATCGAGAGAAAAAAATTCTAATCGAAATGAAATTCTCAAAGAAATGGCAAAATATAATTATAAGTGTGTTATAAGTGTGTTTTGGAGAGGCCTAAGAACAGCATAACTGGAGAGAGTGATTATGAGTAATGACTTCTTTCAAAAATATTAAGAAACAAAACTTAAATTAACGCCAAAAGAGATTTTTTTAGAGTCAAAAATCGATAATTTTTTGTTTGATTGCATTTCAATTCAATAAAAGTGATGGCAATAAATCCAATAATAAATCGTAAATCGATTTAAATCTGAAAATTAAAGTCAAAAATAATGATTACTTCAAACAAATTCAAAGGGCGTAACACTATTTAGGTATTGGAGTACAACATCACTACCGAATGGTAGCCATAAAAACACATTTAATTTGTCTTTGAAATACTTTGAAAGTATTGTCACAACTAATTCCAGACGACTGCCCACTCATTAATTAGTGATTAGAAACAAATGAAGCACTTCACTAGTAGATCCCAGCCTTGTTTTTTCAATAGCCAAGATCAATTGACGGGAAAATCCTCTTTTTTCGTGTAAAAATCTTATTCAAGTCTAATGGAAAGCGTATTATTTAAGTAAATGATACCAAACCATTGACTGCATCCATATTCTGTCCCCTATATATTAGTGTACGCTCTTGTGAGTAATGTTTCGGTTGAACAGAACAGAACAGAATAGAAAAGAACCGGTAAACCAAAAGTGAAATTTTGACTTAAAATTTCTTTTTTTTGTGAACTTCTTTAGGAACGCATTAGAGTTGTCGCCTCTGTTTTTCTCTATTCAAAAAGCACTGGAAAAACATCGACGAGAAATCCAGTGAAACATGAAATTCAAAGATGACATCGATATTCAGTTCCGCCACAATAAGGATAGGACTCGTAGCCAACCATATATTCTGAGCGCTATTATATTCTCAATGTTTTTATGCAATATATTCAGCAAATAATGTCAAAGCATTGACCCTAAACTCTAACGTTAATAATTGTAGCCTTACTTTCCATAAATATCAAGAGTCGAACCTCACGTACAGATCAGGACTGGAAATATGTATTTATATGAAAAACTTGTTTAACTATAAGATTATTGTTGGTATTGTTCTTCCATTTGCTACTTATCATTGGAGTACATATATTGATGGCCAATATCTTCGTGGGAGGTTTGCCATCATTTTTGAAGAGATGAGCCCTTCTCTTACAACTCTTACCACTATTTATCAGGAATTCCACAACATTTTTCTATCATTGATATCAAGAACTCTATGTTTAGACATTTCAGTATTGATTTTGATGGCTCTAATGCATTGCCATCTCAAGGGATCAGCCATTTCCATATCAAAATATATCTTAGAGCTGAGCACAGGTCAAACATTTGCCATAATTTGGAATTTTGTATCGAAAAAATATATAAATATTTTGTTATCAAAAATTCTAATTTCATGTCAGAGTATTAGCACTTTATTTGCAATAATTATTGATTTCCACTAAAAAAATGATTGACTTTTGGACTGAATTATCAAATTCTTAAACAGGAATTAAATATTAATATTAATATCAATACTAAATGATTAGTTGAGGAGAATATTAATTATTGGATATCATATCATATTTTTAGTGAATTTCATTAAAATCAAATGAAATTTTGATTGAAGACTAAAAATAAATTGAAAGACTGTCTTCTGATTAGATCTAAGGCTTTAAAGACTAACACAATTTGATAGTTTAATGAATGATTGATCAAAACTTACTCATCCTTTTAGACGTTTTATTTTTTTCGATCCAAAATAGAGTAAATATCTCTTAAAGAAATGAGAGCTCATCTTTAATCTAATCAAAATTCTGGTAGCGATTGATTCCCTTTCCCTCTACTAATAGAAATGTATCAAAAGTATATCTTTAAGGAAATACTTAAAAAATATTTCCTAAGTTTGGACTTAAAATTATAGCTTTTTATCAAATAAGAGATAAAACTGAATAAAAGAATATATTTTTCACTTTGAAATCATGTTTTAAAAAATATATTTTAATATTAAATGACTCTATGGTTATACACAACTTGTGCTGAGCCCTAAGCGACTAATTTATAGTTACTCCGAGGAATTGCACTCTTTTTTATCGCAAAATATTATTATATCTAAAGATTGATATAAAAAGTTATTTCGAATCGATCTTAATCTACAATAAAAAGAAGAATCTTGCAATTAAATAGCGGTCCAGAGCTCTCAAATGCTAACTGTGCGCACAAATTATGTACTTTCCTTAAACTCAAACGTTATGATTAAACGGGAATTGAATTAAAGTCTACCCAATAATGACATAATCGCTACGAACAACATCTGTAACATTTGGTTTTGAATCAGACCCTCAGCCAAACCTTTTGATGACATGAATGCCAGAGTTAGGGATCAAATGATTTTAAAGTTTATTAAAAGAAATAAAGAAAAGAAAAGTTGAGGAACAGAACAACTGAATTGTACTGAAGTCAGTGTTGGACCCAAAACGCGATCTTACGATAAATAACTGCCAACAAAACAGTGGTTTCTGAGGACCGACTCTTCAGATATAAATCTGAGGAAAGAAATATTTGATAAAATCGTAACTTATATTAAAGAGAAGGTCAGCTCAATTGGAGAAACGATGGAAAAGGACTATTTGGCGGCAATTGGCCGTCAAGTGCTTCACTTCAACAAACATGTAATCAGAGCTGAGTTTTGACTAACTTTGATATCGAGGACAGACAACAACAATAATAATAACGATAATAAAAACTGTCTACAAGTGATTTGAGGGCCGACACAAAAAACAACTGCAACTGAATCTCCATTTGAAGATAATTTGGCCAAAAATATATTGGAATACAGGAAGTGTTTTAAACTCATCCGAACAAAAACAATAAAAACTCTTCATTTGAAACTTCCCTTTAATTTGAATATCAATTTTCTCGCAGTCATTGAATTCCTATTTCTTTTCCTTCGATTTATATATCATTTGATATAAAGTTTCTGATATTAAATACAGAATTATTTATTTGTCTTCCATTCAGACGATAACTGATTCCTCGATAGAAGACTTTTTTTTGGGGAAATAATTTCTCTGTTGAGCCATAAAATGGAAATATTTGCCATTAAATCAAAGACATAATAGGAATATAGACTGACGTCATTAGTATATCGATTGTCTCTTCTTTGAAATACTATTTATCTGTCCATAAACCGGAACAATAAGAATGAAGAGTGCAATCAATTGAATTATCATCACTGGGATTGTCTTTAGATAGTCTTTGGACAACTTCTTGACATTAATTTAATACAATCTCTTTAGTTAACTGAAACGTTTGATCAGATCTAACACTAAGGCATTTAACAAAAGTCAATTTGCCCTAGACTATACGAATGGTAAACTTTCTTAACTTGCAATAAAAATGCTAATAAAACAAATAAATAGGTAATAAAACTCTGTTTTTCACTAAATTTTTGCTCCAAAAATACTGAAACAAATAAAGTAATTATGAGTTCAATAGTTGTGTAAAATTTTTTTCGGGAATAAGATTTTTGTTTTGATTTTTTTAATGAATGCAAAAATATTTTTGAAAAACTGATGAAAAATAAGGAATTTTATGATTTTCGTGAAAAAAATAGTAATAATAATGATTTGATGGGAATGTTTTGCAAAATAGCATTGAGTCGAGGAGACCGACAGTTGCGAAACAATGAATACTTTGACCCAAAGTTTATTGCCTTTAAAAACGATAATATATTCTTGAATTGAATAATAAAATCAAATAAAAATAATGATAAAACTCCAGTGAAAACGACTTTTTATTGTTTTATTTCATTTGAGTGAAGAAAAAACCTTAAAAATTTTCGTTAAAAAGAAAACGAGATATAATCCAAAAGTCTTAATCTTTTCTATTAAGAAAAAGATAAGTATATTCTGTAGATAAATGTGAGCAAGAACAAATACAAAAAATAAATAAATTTTTGTAATCAATCAATATTTGTCATAACTTATGGCTTGAAAGACATGAGAAGAGAAAGAAATAAAGATTTGATTTTTCTTTCTTTACTCGACTTTAAAATTGAATCGCAATTATTCACTGAAACATAAAAATGTGAGCCCAGAGCTCGAGGACTACCATATTGTGATGGATCTATTGAATTCTCGGCTCAATTCTAGCCATTTATCTCATTTCAATTGTTTAAATCGCGTAAACTTTGAAAAAAAATCGAAAAATAGATTTTTTTATTAAATTCTTTGATACAATAGAAGACAAATTGTGTCACAAAAATCGATGTTTAAAAAATCGGTTGAATTGAAAGAAAGTCTTTTATATTATTGAAACACTTTTTACTAGTTATTGACCAATGAATGAGAAAATTGATTTCAATTCCCTTTTTGATAATACTTTGAATAAATAAAATTCAGTCAATAGAACTCATAAGTAGACTATTTTTTAAAGACTTTTAAGAAAAGTGAAATCATTAAAGGATGAGAAGATTAGAAAATCAATTTTTCATATAAATTGAAAGTCTCTCTCTCTCTCTCTCTCTCTCTCTCTCTCTCTCTCTCTCTCTCTCTCTCCTCTCACTCTAAAAATTATAATACATTTATATTTAAAGACATTCTCTAAAAATTGTGGTTCGAATGCACTAATGCTCTGATATTTACTGAAAATTGTTTTAAAGTGCATTTTAAGGCATTTCTTTAGAAAAAGGAAAACATTTCCCTTCGGAAGAGTATGTTTTAAACATAAACTCTATTATGTAATATACTATTCGTATAAAACAAGAAATAAATGATAAAAAAACGAAAGTGAGTGACTGCACACAATATAAAATTTATTCAATATTTTGAGGCCTTTCCTTACTTTTTCTTTATTAAAATTATTGTAAAAAAGAGATCAATAGTTTTTCTTTTCAATTTCGTGGAAACTATTTCTTAAAAAATCTATTGTTAGGACTTACAGCCATTGTCTGCAAATTGGATTCAATTGAGAAATAAATCTAAGAAATGATGTTAAGGATCTCATTAGTACTGACATAAGAAGAGCACAGAATTTCTAAACGCCTTTTATTTTTGTCTAACAATAAATGTTTCACTAAATGGATGATAGATTAAGAGGAAATCGCAAATTATTGAACGTTTATTTCCATTCATAACTCAAACATCGTTTGTCAGAGGACTGAGTGTTGAACATATCTATGATCGAAGGGAAGAGAGAAGACCTCAAAATAAAAGATTGAAGTCTAGTCTCAAAAAAACGCAACGAATAAATCCTAACGTTATTTGAGTGACGAATATTTTTTTTTCACTCAACAAAACCAAAGGAATAATTTGTGTTATCGTCGCTCAACCAAAATATGAACTCTTAGTTCACTACTTTGATTGACTGGAAGGCACCGGTAGTCCTCTTGCATAACAAATAACACATTATATAACATACGGTTTACATAAATTTTTTTTATTCATCCGTTCTTTTCTGAGCTAAAAATATTGGCCACCATTTGAGACGTTCAAACATTTTGAGGAATATATTGAACTTCACTTTTCAATATTCTCTGTTTTTTCGTTGATTTGTTTGCAAACAGTATTTTACTCTTCAATTGGAATAACTTTTATTTCATGAAAAATGTCGAGAAATGCAAAAAATGAGAGGAAAAAAGTCAACAGAAAAGTAAATTTATTCCGATTCTAACCTAAAAACGATGAATTGCTTTAAAAATCGTAAAAACATCAGAAAAATTGATAAAATAATCGCAGATTTTGATCCAATCGAAGATCAAACGGAATACCGAATCAATTATTTTTTGTTTATAAAAATACTCTTTGAATTTCAACCGAAAACCTCTTTTTTAAATCAATAAAATATTTTGCAATCAATTAAATATTATTTTGTGAGGAAATGCCGAAAAACAGTTTAACTTTTATTAGATTTGACATTCAGTTGGGAACGACTTGTGCTTAAAATATTTCTCCCAATTGTCTGATTCATCAAAACATTAATCGATATTAAATTTAAAGCAAAGCCTTTGAAATATTTCATCGATAATCGAATTATGAACAGACCTGGACAGCACAGAGCAGCACAGAATGGCTCTTATATGTATGTCTGTGAATGAAAAAGTATAAATTCCCACAAAAACTTCATTTGAATCAAACCTCAAAACGCAATTCGAGATCTGATAACAAGAGAGAAGGGAACGGACAGAATGGAAAAGCATTTTTTCATCATTTAATGGTCTAAATTAGGTCTTGTATTACATTGTATTGGAAGCGATGCATAAAAACTGTGTGTCCGTCAATTTGAAACAGTAGTCAACTACTACTGGAATACTCCAACAAATGGTGTTACACAAAACCCACATTCTCTTGGGAGCAGAGGTTTTTTGTGAGCTATGCTGTGATACCAAAAAGCATAGGGATGTAACTGAATAGCACACGAATTCTCATCAATTTATTATGATTTCCCTCCAATCGTTTCAAAAAAGTTTATATAAAAAGTTTTCTTTTGTCCCACTATTTAAACCTTCAAACAAAAAGTATATGAAAACAAAGGAAAGACTGTTCTCTCCCTCCTTTTTTTCATGACAACAGATGTATCCAATTCTGAGGGAATCCATGAGAAATGAATTCATAAATTTTTATTGAAAAGATATGTTTTCTATTATTTTTAATGTGTTTTCAAATTAACTCAAATTCTTATTTTATTTTCTCTTAAAATAATTTATTTTCATTTTGAATGTCATTTAGAAAATGAACACAAAAATAGTTCTTTGACTCAATTTCTTTATGGATGGAAACCCTTATCGACAGCTCACGTCTATCATGAATATCATATAACAGTATAATAACGTATTTTTCATGTCTTCGATTAGTTTTTCAAATTTAAAAACTCGTTTTCGTTAAGTAATGCAAAAGAATTTCTATCTATTTTTGGTCCCTATCTTTCACTTATGAGTGAAACGACACCACAAATATATGTACTAAACATTAGAAGAAGAGCCATATATTCTAGAAATAAGACCAAGACAATTAACATGTTATCATTAACAAGTTTTATCATTATTTTAAATCTATTTATGTTTCTCTAATCTGAAGACATGTTTCAAAAAATTTACTGAAAAGAGTTTTTCTCTACAAATGAGTCGATAAAATAGCAATTCTCAGTACATAAGCCATTGATGACCCCTAATGATTGCACAGAATGATTGGAAAGAATATCAGACAAATAAATAGATTTATGTATAATTAAGAGCAAAATAAAAACAACCTTTCCTTTGATAGTATGTTTAAGTTTAAAATATATGCGGAAAGACATGGATTAGTTATCTCTTCTCTTATTTATATTAAAGCATTAATTTTGTTATTATTTTCAACTTTTCTTAAATCAAATCCCATTTAATAACGAGAGATAAGTGATCTCTAACTTATAATATGGTTAACAGTAAATCAGGTATTATTTCATTGTTTTTCTTCCTTAATAAGCATTTTTATGAAACCTGTGTTTAGTAAATGAGAGGACATTCTCTCATCTCTTGTCAACCATTAAGATATGGAATGTTCCTGGTACATTTTTTTTGCTTATTGTTTTGTTTATAATTCAATGCATTAACTTTTAATGTGTTTCTAAATAAGTGCTTTGAATTACAGAAGAAATGTTTATTTAATTGAAAACTAACTTTTTTGGTTCTTTTCGTTTTGCAATAAATCACTCTTTGAGTCAAACTTTTAATGAAAGAAAGTTTTTGGGAAATTGAATACCAAATGAAACAAAATTGATGTTTTGTACTTTAATGTTTGTGCGTATAATCACATAAAGTTTTAGACCATTGAATGATCAATAGTTTATGTCTAATAGACTTATAGATTGCTATATAAGTTAGATATATATATAAGTTAATCTATGACTAGAACTCAATTTTGTAGTTATGATGTAGTTATACCCAAAGCCCATAGTTTAGGGTCAGTCATCAAAACACAATGTAATGATAGCACTGAAAGAAATACTATTACTTAATGTATTTAAAGCTCAATAAACTTCAATATAAAAATGTTGTTAAGAGTTATGTTATTGTAATCGTTGTATATATTTTACTACATATTTACTAATAAAACAATAATTTAACGGAATATTAGATATAATTATAAGAAACTAATGACTGAACTGAACACAAATAATATATTTTATTATTAGTTTTAAAAGAAGTAAAAATATTAACTATTTTTTGTTGAGTTTTACTTAAGTATAACGTTTTTCGTGAATTACAGAACAAATATTAGGAAAACTAATAATTATTATCAATATATAGAAGTCATGTAATAATTAGAAAATAAGTTAATAATCGTATTATTGTTTGATTTGGGAATTGAGTACAACTTCATGATAACTAAGAGTACACTTCTGGGCAAACAATTGAAAAATCATGTCTTAAAAGACTATTTTCATCCCGAAAATTATAAACACATTTATTTGGATTAAGTATTGAAAATCACGAACTAAACTGAATTTAGTTTAGTTTAGTTATGTTTAAGACTAATCTAATTTAGATAAGAAATTAATAGCTAGGTTATAAAACGTTTGAAACTTGTTAACAACAAGCAAAAATGCAATAAACTAGCAACAAAAATGTGTAATTTAAAGTTAAAATTTCACTTTTGCTTTAAAAATAACTTTTGAAGAAATTTGTCGCTAAAAATAAAAATAAAAACAAAAGCAAAATATAAAACCATTTAATCGTTTTTCTCGCCAGAAGTGATGCCATAAATGAAGAATAAAAAATATATTCCAATAAAAGTGATGCCAAAGATTGCCATCTCTTATGACAGTCATTGCAAGTATTGGTATAATATTTAAGTCGATAAATATTATTCTGTGCCCATCATTTTAGGTGATGGCCCTCCGGTTATCGATATTTTTACGATAATTTAATTAAATTAATTGAAAATTATTTTTTAAAATATTCTTCTCTTTATTTTTAATTCTTATTGCATGGAATATACCATTCATTAGTAATTGAGTCGCGAATGCCTTCCATTGCTTTCCATAAGAGGATAATAATTATTGCGATCCAAACATTAATTTTATGGAAAGCCATGTATTAAATAACACGAATTAAATTACATTTTCTTTATTTAATTTTTAGTGAAAAACTTTTGAAACCCGAGAAGTAATTTAGTTTAAAAAATTGATCGAAAAAATTACTTAAATTCATGAAATGAGTCGACCCTCACTTTAAAATTAAAGTTCAATATTTCTTAAATTTATTTATATATTTTCTGTCGCTTTTTGTGAATAAATAGTAAGTCGTTTGACGCGTCGCTATCATTGAATGGTGAGCTCAACCGAGAGAGAGGACCAGAGAGAGAGAGAGAGAGAGAGAGAGAGAGAGTGGAAAGAGAGGGAGAATGTTCTTGCAATCAATTTATTAGTTAAAAAAGATGATGATATATGAAAGATAATTACACTGTAGTTTTATGTAGACATTAAGATATGGTAACTTTGAAATTTATACATCAGTCTGTGTATATGTGTTTGTGCCTGGGCAAAAATCGTGAGCTGTTGACCTGAGCTCAAGAGGCGCTCTGTCTTATGCCATAAGATGATCACTACACGAAGTTTTGACTAATTTCAGTCTTAAGACATAAACTAATCTCTAAGTTTTGAACTTCAATAACAATTACGAGAAGAAAGTTTTCCATAACTTATTTGGAAACTTACTCTTACGAAGAGAGAGAGAGAGAGAGAGAGAGAGAGAGAGAGAGAGAGAGAGAGAGAGAGAGAGAGAGACAGAGAGAGAGAGAGCAAAGGTATTTTCCTGGAAAAGTTTGCTTAACTTAAAGTTATTGGAGTTATGTATTAAATGAGCAAAACTGCAATACATGCGAAGGGAATGAATGCTATCGTTTAGGTCGCAAACAAGAAAACCCGGCGTTTGTCGAGTCGTGATGAGTGCATCCCTAAACCAAATCAGTTGAGTTCGTGCCTTATTTATTCCAGAGTAATGTAAATGATTAGACAGTATATCATTTTCAGTGAATATAGTAAGAGAGAGGGCCCGCAGTTCCGCAAATGTGTTGTTGTTCTTGAGTTCGCTTTTTATAAAGAAATTTCGATTCAAACAATAAAAGAATAAAAACCTTTGAAAAGCATAACAACCAACAAAATTGTGCTCAGGATCTGCCAGAAAGATCAGCTTTGGAACCATTAGAGGTTAGCATAGGGTTTAGCTTCTAGTTTTGTGGCCGACACATACCCTTAACTCCAGTATATACCCAAACACTGACTTTCTTGAGATAAAAACAGCAAAAAGTGAATAAAATCAAGAGTTAGGAAAGAGAGGGAGAGATCCTAATCGGAGATACGCTCGTATTGCAAGATATTCACGAAAAGATTATATGAAAAAATTGAAAAATCAAAGTACAAAGAATAACAGTAGCCATAGATATGAGAAATCGGTAGCGATTCCTATCAGTTCAACTAAAAGTGAAATCGAGTGCAGACTTTGCAAAGACTTTTGAACACAATTTTCTCTAAACAATAATATAAATTCCGAATCATTGGTTCCCAAATAATAGTGATTTTCTCCGAGCAATGTATCCGAGGGTTTGATGGATGAAAAATTATGATTAACCACATTCTTAACCATTTAAGCAAAAGAATTCAATTTGTTTGCCCATTATTTTATGTATTTCCTAATATTCACTAAATTTACTAAAAGTTTTCAATTATTTTGTTTTTAATAAATGTTTTCAATAATTAATTTCAACAAAAAATTTATTCATAGCTCCGGTACAACGAACCGAATCAATTTTGTCTGAATACAGAGCAAAGGGTTGGCTCTGAATCCATTCCCAAATTATTGTCTTCAAAAATAAATTGTTTTTTACTTCAATTTTTCTTTTAAGTCAATAAATTTTAAAAATCAGATGAAATCCGTAACGAATATTAGGGAAACACGAATTGATTGAACTAAAAACGTCTATTCTTAGTGAAGGACACACTCTATAGGGAGTCCAAAAGCCATTGCCAAGGAGGACATGATTAGTGTATACAGGGTAATTATTTGGGTAAGTCGTGAATTTCTCGATTGCCGGCTATTATTGAGTCAATGGGAGGTCCATTTAGCAAACAAGTAATTCAAACAAGAATAAAATAATATAAATAGTAGCTACCTTGGACATTTAATGGCTTCAAATATTGTATTCTTAATACATTCTTTACTAATTTTATGGCAAAAAAGTAATTTATTTTATGAATACTTTACTGAAGTTTATTTCAATTATAACTCAAAACTAATGAACAAAACATTGTTTGGAAATATTAGTTCAGAAAAGAAATTGTTTGCAATTTTTCTTAATTTGATTTTCACTCGAATAGACTTTCGATTGAATAATATGTGAATTGACATCAAATACAAGACAAGTATTGGTACCTACTATTGTCTGATATGTGCCGATCGCATGTCATATCAATGGCACAGATATATAATGATCGGAAAGTAATATTGAGGCGCTCCCTCTCTGTAAATACTTTTGTTCGGAGGGTCTGAACCACTGGACTCGTTATCGATTTAGGGATAACCGATAAATATATGAAATGCTTTTGGCCTTCTCTTTGGTAACAGCGCTCCGATACAAGTAATGAATCAAAAGATAGCGACAATTATCACAAATTGAAAGCGTCTTTTTTTGGCCTCAACTCAAGAAAAAATCGATCCGTCAAAAGAAGACTCGATTGAAGGCATGAAATTTGTTTAGAAGACATCGAGACTTTTCTTAAAAATCAAATAAATTTATTTAAAAAGACTTCACTCATTTATTTTTATAAAATTCAATTCCGACTAATAGTTATAAAATAGTTTTCTTCGATTCCTATGAATTATTTATAAACAAACAAAAAACACGACTAAAAATCAGTGTTTCCTTTGTCTCAAAGAAGAGCCTAAGGTTTGTGGCATCACTCAGTGAACACAATTGCAAGAGTTGTTTAGGAAATTATGAATTTCATAGAGTCTTTCAAATCTAAATTTCAAAAATAAATATTTAGTATAATAGCTGTCAATTGAATTTACGATTGTTTTCAAATAAATCAAAAACTATTTGAAAATAAAACAACAAATTATTCTAAAACTGATTGCTTTGTATAACATCTTTGAAGAGACAGTTCTTTAAACAACAAATTGAAATCTAAATAAAACATAAGATAAATGAGTAAAATATTTTTTTCTCATACCTTATAATGAATGATAAATTATTGTAATTTTTCTATCAATTCTTTTTCTTATTTATGTTTATTTTTGTTGTTTGTTTGAAGACATGTCCTTTTTCTCAGGAATTTGACTTTTGGTTAGTATTCAATAAAAAGCGATTTCATTGAAAAACATTAAAAATTGATTATAAATATTTAAAATGAAGTTTCCCTTTGTCTGAGCCATGAAAGAGCACAGAATAAGTGGTGTTCCTTATGAACAACATTTGTTGATATAATAATAATTATGAATACAAACCAAAAAACATAAAAATAAACTTTTAAACACAAATTATTGGCAAACATTTTAAACGAATGACTTCTTGTATACAAAGTTTTTAAAACATTAGTTTTGAACATAAATTCTCTCCGATTATATCACTGTAACTAATCATTCAACACATTTCTAATATAATATTTGATTGAAGTTAAAGAATGAGTGCTTTTCTCTATGAAATGCTATAATTTAGAAATGTTGTCGAGAGTCAAATGATTGCCATTTAATGCAATAACTATTTCATAACCATATCATAGACTAATGGCATGCAATACATTTAGGATTTGCAGGTTATAAGTTATATAACTTATAACTTATAAGACATTTATCTATTGCTTTAAATGAAATTTTAGTTTTGATTTTTGTTCCAATATTTCCAGTGAGGAGTGAGAGCACAGAATAGTGTTAATAAGCGATATATTTATATAAAAATATTAAAAGGGATGGAAAACTGGTCTATAAATAAAGTTAAATATCGTGACTATTGATAGTGAGTCAGGTATTTTCGTGGCAAAAGTGTGGCCATCGCTCAAAACGTTCATCGATTGTGAAAGCGAAGAGAGGCTGTGCGTGACTTAAGCTTAGGATAAGTAAAAATACATATTTTTGGAGAAATATTTAAATTTCTTGGAGTTGTTGGCTGAGCTCTGGCCTCAACTCTGACCTGAGTTGGCCCACAAATAGCAAACCATAAATATTTGGTCCCTAATCTTCACATTTAATCTGTTGTTCAGAGTGTTTAGAGCGCTATAATTAGTTTGAAAACAACTTCTGTTCTCTCCTTTAGACTCATAATTGATTAATCAGTTTTTCTAATAACCGAAACACTTATCAATAACTAAAAGAAATAATAAAAGTTTTGCTAAAATTCGTGAATTTTATTTTTTTTTTCGCATCAATTCTTTCACATCATTTCAATACAAAATTAATTCGATTAGAGATATGAAGTCATTTATTCAGGAATTAATCGATTGGCAAATGTTTTTCAGTTATATTTAAACGACAGGAGAATATTGATTGAGACGAATACCAAACCTTTTGAGAAAAGTAAGTCATGCATAAGAAAAAAGGTTCGGAACAAACATTTTCTCAAAGAGTTTCTATACATAACTTGTAATTAGAGGCGAACTTTCAAATCATTAATTAATTATTTTATGCATTTTTCTGTTGAACACAAGAAGAAAAGCCATTCCTATTGAACCATTCATTAAAGGGTATAAAAATAGCATTTTATTCAAAGGTGTTGTTTTCAATTCAATATCTATTCTGTGCTCTTTTTCCCAAAAATTACAGATTTAGTGACTCTTATAAAGAATAATTGCCTCTAAACGCGTTGGTGTGGCTCTCTTTGAGCACTGGTGCCCAAACATTGTCTACAGAATTACAGACAATACAGGGATTGACTGAAGATTTAGACAAAATGAGAAAACAATGTCAACACAAAGTGTTTCTCATTTTTTCTCATCTCTTGTGAGAGAAAATTGCGATAAAAATAAAATGAATCGCACCTTATCTTAAGGAAAGAGTCATTATTCTGAGTGAAAGCCATAGAGTGTTTGTGGAAAAAAACATTGACTGCCTTTTAATCAAAACCGAAATCAAAGCCAAAAAGTATTTAAAATATTTCTTTGCAATACTTGTCTTCAATACTAACGGAAAATAAAAGAAATTTCTTTGAAAAATAAATTTTTGATTCTCTTTCTGTCGATTCAGAGAGAAATGAGTCTCAAAAACCACAAAATCATAAATGAAAACAAGTTTTTCTTCTCTCAATTCCGATAATCAAATATTCAAAAGTCGACGACAATGTGTTTGAAGTAATCAAAAGTTTATTCAATTATCAGTGAATTTCTCGTTCTTCACATCAAAGAAGTTTTTCTTTCAATAGAAGTGAAGACAATAATAATAAAAATAAATACAATTCAATATATTTCTATTAACACTTGAAGTTATTGCTCAGAATATTTCCTTATTATCGAGCAAAAGTAGAAGGGTATGTGTGCTGAGCCTTTTTCACACCTTATCTATAAATAAAGTTCTTTTTTTACTGCAAACTATGGCACAACTGATACGACTTTTGTGACTGAAATTCTTCAAAAGCCATAAATTTAGGGAATCACTAAAAATACATTTTCTTCTATTCGTTATAAATTTCGGGCAGATATTAATCACAACATATTTTTTTGGCAAACATTGAAGACTTCCGCACAAAAAAACACTGTTTTATTGTCAATTGGTTTATGAAAATTAGGCAAAAGAAAAGTTACGCCAAATAAAAACCGAAATTATATTTCAAAAGCGTAACACTTATTCGAAGCCGACTTTTTTTTACGTAAGACTTCTTAAGGCTATTAATGTTTGCCTTAAAGTTATTGAATTTAAATTAGAGTTATTGAGAGTGAATTCTGAGTGAATTGTGTGTCCGGACATTAAATTAATCATTAATACAATTTTCACAGATAATTATTTGATCGAATATTTGCCTTTGAATTCCAGGAGCACTTTGTTCTGTGCCCTCCAGTGGCTATTACTTGTGCACCAATTCTTGCCATCGGTTCAGATCTCTTGGTTTGGGAGAAGAAGAGCTCTGATTCCGAAAGACTTTGAATTTATTTATTTATTTTTAAATTGCAGTCAAATGTTATTAACAGTTAATAATGGATTCGTAAATGCAATTAATTTAAGAGTAAAATATATTAGTTTTAATTCTTGGTATTCAAAAAGCAATAGACTCTTGTAATAAGTTATAGAACGCCTCAATAGACTGTTCGCTAAATTGTTTGCATAAATTAATGGCTTAACTCTGAATCCATTGCCTTATAATTGATTGTGAAATGCAATTGTAAATGCAAATAAACTACTCTTGCTAATGGATATTTTTGCAAGAATGTAACCGATATTTTCTTTTCTTTTCAATTGATTTTATCCAAATTAGTTTCTCAGAGGAAAACTTATTTACTTTTTGATTCTTGCAATTTATATTCGAACAATATTTGTATCTTCAATACTGTGCTCTCATTTTATTGTTTTGTTTGGTTTACATTACTTTTTGTTTTAATGAATGAATAGATATTTGTTTCAGATCTTAATCCTAAAGAAATTGGGTTTTAGTCTGAAGTTCTGAACCAAACCCTAATCCTAATGAAAGTATGAGGAAATTGCAATTTGTATGCAATTCGAGAGCACAGAATTGACAAACAGTTCTATTTGATATATTAGATTAAATCAATCTACTTTTCAATTAAACTTACCCTGGACAAAAAACTTGACGAATCCGTCCTCTTTCTTCGTATTGACTATACAGTGGTATTCACCGGAATCGGCAAAAGTGACAGCCCTTATGGCGAGGGCACCGTTTTCAGGGACAAAGGCCACGTTATCGCCGACCAGCCATAACACTATCCTCTCGTTTTCAATCTTTTGTTTAATTAAAAAATAAAACAAAAGTTTTATAAATAAAAAGAAAATTAAATAAAAATTAAAACCAAAGAATTAAAAACTTAAATACAATTAGAGGTTAAGAAATAGTAAAAAGAGATTTTAATTAATAAAAATGATCTAAAAATAACCTCGACAATTTTCTTGTCCTCTTTCCACCATTGTAGATTATAAATCTTCTGTGCCTGGAGTGCGGGCTCACACGGAAGTGTACCGTTGCCTCCCTTTCGGACATAAACCTTATGGATATCATCTCCTTTAAGAACAAAAGAAAAAACAAATATAAGACATCTTTTATAAAACAATTAATCAAAAAATTAAATTCTAAATAAAAGGCGATTAAATCGTTAGCCATAAGTGTTGTGCCATTAAAACAAATATTAACATTGAATGCAATCAATCCTTGTTTGTCACGCAATCAATGATTTTATTACATTTCATATCTTTAGTTCAACTTTTAATTGGATCTCAAATATTGAAACAAAAATTGAAATGAAAAACAAATAACAATAATTTTATACATCTCTTATAATTCATAATAATTGCATGTTAACAAAGAAGAAGCTCCTAGCTCTATTATTCAATCGATTGTTATATTTATATAATTTCTACTCTAATCTCAAGAAAATTGAATTTCAATTAATATTTAATTTATTTTTGATTATTCACTGATGAGATCCTCAATTGAATTCTTAAAGAATACATAATTTTAAACAAGGAATTTAATAATAGCAAGCTCATTTTTTTCATTAAGTAGTATCTTTTTTTTATATAAAATTGATTAAAAATCGATATAATGTTTGAAACAAAATTAAAGACAAATCGATTGAAAACGAGTTCAACGACTAATTTAATCAAACGCTTGGCTTCACATCCAAAGCATTTATTGTATGAAAACCATATTTAATATACAATTGCTTTCAATCCCTTTATATCTAACATATTTTGGAGTCAATTCTCCGCCGAAAAGCATTTTTATTAAGTCATCAGTTTTTGTTGTTATTCACTACAAAATAGCGAAGAATTTTATTTTATTTTTTTGATTATCTCGAGATTGAAAAACCTTAGAAAAGGAATAAGAGTGGAGTCATTTCTCTTTGCATAAGAGAGGAGTGTATTTGAGGCCAAAAATATTTGAATGCCATTAAAAAAAAGTAGAAAATGTTATTTTCGTTTGTAATCTATTGTATTCATCTGAAGAACAGAAAAATAACTGAATCTTCTAAAGACAAGAAAAATATGATTAAAGTCATTTTCTCCGACAGTATATGTTAAGTCGTTTTGAATGATTACGTGATCCGTATATTAAAAAAGCAAAGTTTGTGTGCATTAAAACAAATATTTGTTACTTTATATAAAACTCTTTGGAATAAAGAAAAATCGATTCAATTCAATGCAATCATAATAAAGATTTTTGGGCTAAAAATAGCGCTTATAATAGGGAAGAGCACTGTTTTGGGCATTGGTTTGAAAAGATTGTAATTTCAATGGATTGCACGCACTGTCGACATTAAACATACTCTTTTGTTCTGTGCTTTTAGACATTACTATCCATTGCCGGTGAAGTCAACAAAAGTGAAGATCGATGTGAAAAGTGATCACTTTTTAAAAGGTTATATCGAAGGGAAAGTATGTTTTTTGTGCGATAGTATTCAGACCTTAATATTTTAAGTAAAAGTGTTTTTTTCAATGCGCTTAATGTCATGAGCGGTGGCACAGACACTGTTAGACACTGTTAGACACATTGGCAGGTGATTTGCATTCATGTCCCCACAGTGAGGACATGAGCGCACCGGCACTCAATGCCTCACTTTTTTCTTCCTACATATTATTACGAAACACCAGGTATTCAGTTGTCGTACTTCTGTTTAGGGCTCATTTGTTCGTCAACTCACGAGTGAATATTGAGGAAGAGCTGAAAGGCCTCTCTTCTATTGAACAGTACTGAACAGTAATAAGTTGTTTGTCCGCAACAAAACGTATAAATAAAATGTTTATTTAAATGTTTTGAATCTCAAATTGTAATTATAGTCAAACAGATGTTTAAATAGTTTTTAGACCTTCTCTTTGCTAACAACCATAAGAAGTGTGTTTTAGACTTCTTTGAGGGCTTTCCAATAGACCCGATTAGTCCCCCGTTTGGTCTCTTAAATGAGTGCCAGTTCTCTCTCAAAATGCTATTCCTTTTTATCTAATGTATTGAAGTTTGTCTTCACTCAAACAAATCTTCAGTCAAAACGTCTTCAGTTTATATGAATTCTCTATACATCGAAAAACTAATTATCTTTTCCACTGAGTTTTGGCCCCTCTCTGACAGACAGTACTAACTATGAATACAAACAGCAAAACACTCTCACTATTCAAAAGACAAATATTGAAAAACAAACTTAAGTTAAGAACAAAAAAAATTAAAGATTTACTTCTATTCAATTGTCGTTAAATATTCCACTCAAACAATAAGTTTAATATTTATCGAAATTATTAGCAAATATTTTAAAGCCATTGTGCTATTCTTGTGCTGTTCCTGTACTCAATTTATACCTGTGCTAAGGGTATGGGCATAGGAAAGGCCAAAATCCTTTTAAAACGTATTCGGGAGAAATAATTCCTGGAATATAATCGTTTAAAAATTGTTTGTTTAATCGATAGCTCTGTTCTTATGACCAGAGAATAGTTTGACAGCCGATGAGAAACGAAAAATCATTTCTCTTTCGGATTGACTGAGCAATGAATCAAATGTTAAGAAGAGTGCACTCGTTTTCTGGTGGAAAACCACTCGTTTGTATTGCAATTGTTAATAGACTTAATTTATTTTAACAGTCATTTATTTTAGGGTCAATAACTGTAAGACTCTTTACTTTGAGACAAGTATTCGAATAATAATAAATTGGAAAAATGCAAATATAATTAAAAATCAGAGCTCAGACCAAACCTTTTCTATAAATGGCATAAAATTCTTTGCAAATTGTGTCGAAAGTATTCAAAAACGAGATTTTCTACAGAAATTCAATTATATATTTGTGTTGAAAATTAGCGACTGTTTAACACTTTATATAAATTATTTGAAAAAAGGTTTTCTGTTAACGAATATCTAATTTTCATTTTTATTTGCCTTTTGTTAGTTTAGAGAATTCTAACGAAAATTTATTCTGTGCTCACATTTGATTAAAATAATAGACAATACACTATTGTTGAGACTTAAGAGCCATATAATAGCCAATTGTCCCGTAGTTTAGAAGAGCTGTTCCCTAAAACTCCAAAAATTAAATTCAATACCGAATAGAAGTTAACTTAAGAAAAACAAAACACTTTTGTTTCAATCATTTGATACTTAAAGTTAAATGTATTTGTTTTGAAGAAAATCAACAAAAAAAAGTATAACTTAATAAGAGTTGGAAATGAGTCAAGACTTAAGACATTCAGTGATTGTGTTGTAATGTGAGGTCAGAATAAGAAAAAAATGTCTTCAATCGATAAATGAGTAATTGTTTTGACCCAAAATCTTTGGATAAGAGAAAAAAATGCGGTTTTGAATAACTTTTGTATTAATTGTTTTGTTCAGACAATTTCCTAATTGAATGCATAGTAATAGGAGTTCCTTAGGAAAGGACTTTCTGTTTGTTTTTGTTATTTAATCCAAACAGTATTTCGTTAAAAAAATAAACACAAAAAAAATATTTATTGAAAGCAATTTTGGAAATTACGTTCGACTGATATTTGAGATTATAATCTTGCAATTAAATTCATTGAACTAAAAAATGTTAGCCATGAAAAGCTAACAATTAAAATGTACCTGAAAGGATTTTTCTTCTTAATCGTTTGTAATTTAATTGGAAGAAAAATTTCCCAAGTTAACTAAATAATATGGCTATTAATCAAGCAAGGTAATTTGAATAACAATTCGATTGTTATCTTAAACATTTAATTCTATATTTATATATAAATCTTTACTTTTATTTAATTTTTGAGTACAAAATAATTTACAAATAATTAAAACTTTTAAAAGAAATAAAAATTTCAAAATAAAAGTAAAAAATTCGTTTCAAAAGAATTATATTTAATTCTGTGTTAATAACAAATCATTTGATTTATTTGTTTAAATAAATGGATTTGATTTTATGATTGAATACAACAAAAAAGTAATTTTTCTTTAGTTTTGTTGAACTAAAACCCAATTTTTTATTATGAAATGAAAGACTTATAAAATTTAAAATAAAATAAAATGATTTTCAGCGAAATATTTAAAATTTTTGCATTCAATCAAAGCGTTTGAAAAGAGAGAGAAAAATCTAATTTGCATTTCATTTCGTAATTTTATAAAACTATTCGGATTAAATCAAAATTCATAATTTCGTGCGAATAAAAGGCAATCAATTTTTTTCTGTGAAAAATATTTCAGAACAAAAAAAATATATAATTCAATAAAATGAGGTTTAAAACTGAAAATTTAATTTAAATGACAAATAGCTCGAACCTAATTCTTTCTCTTTTTAATAATAAACTTGATAAAATTGGGTTAAAGCAAGTGTTTGATTAGTTATTGAATGGAAATCAGAACAAATCATAATAGTATTCATAACACGTGAGTAATGTTTGTGAGAAATACTAATATCGCACAGAATTTGTTGTAGACTTTTGTCAAAGTCTGTGCCGATGGGTCTGTGCACTAACTGATACCTTTGACTCTCATCAGAGGTTAAGAGGATTAATATCATGAATGAGAGGAACAGAACAAAACAATTTTGCGGACATAACTAATGCACAGTCGATATGGAATCGGATTTCCATTACATTTATGGTCTTTAAGTATAAATCGATTGAATGAATGTCTTCGGGGGACAAATGAATCACAATTTTGTTGATTAGTTTTCCAATTGCTTTGTTCTCCGACTCAAAACTATTGGCAGAAGAGCTTTAGCTTAGCTCAGAATAAGGCCCTCCACTGACTATAGACTCAATTAAATATTAATGAATTTTAATCAGAAAAAAATGTTTTCATTGTTTCGTAAGAGTCGACGAAACGAAAGAAATTTCAAATCAAATATAATCTGATTATGAGTTGAATTATTGAAAAAATGAGTTTTTGCCAAAACCTGTTCAGAAGTTTTTTATCCCAGGAATTAGTTCAGAAGGAAAGGAAGTTAAAGCAAAGTGACATTTAGTCAGTAGTGGTTCAATACTGCAATTTTCAAATCCCTTTTCAACAAACAGTTGTTATTCTTTACTCAATAAGTTATTGACAATAACTGATAGCAGACGTGAAGACGTTCTTCGCTATATCTGTCGTCAGTTTCACAAATGGAGAAATGTTTCGCACATTTTTCTCCTTTGGATCATCTCTTTTCAGTGTCTATTATCCAATGGACAGACCCTTTCGAGTGATGAATCCCATGAGTTATGAATAATACAAACATCTTTTGATAGATTAAACTAAACTATTGAAGAGTAGTTTTCTTTTCAAAAAGCATTAGGATTTGAGACCAAACCATCTGACAAACCATTGATTAAACACATCTCTAACTAAATATATACGATATCATAAGCTCTAACACTAACTCATGTCTTATTTTAGTCATCGCTTTATTTATTAATCAACGAAAGACTCGCGGAATACGAGTTTCGATGCGTTTATCCGTTAAATATTGTTATATCGTTATATCGTTAGCGTTAGTTATAAATGAATTCTATGTTTATTTGAGTCCAGAGTGTTATTCAATTAATAGATTGGACTCACCATATATTGCATGGGAAGACCGAATGAGAAATGAGAAATTGAGACACAAATAAACAGAGAACTTGACCGCAATATTCTCCTTTGGGTTTAGGTTTAGGTCTGGACTCATAATTGTTTTGTAAATAAATGCAAAACACTTGAGATCCGGAGCGAAATATATTCTAACAAATGAGTCATTTGACAGATAATTGTCATTAAAAATTATAAATAACTCGACTCAACAATTAAAACTAATCTCAATTGAATTAATGCCAAAATGAGTTAATTGGTTTGGCTCTGATGTCAATTTAAGGGTCGCATCATTTGCTCTTATTTTTAATGAAACTAAACATAAGACTTGAGATCTATTTTTAACCCAAAAATATTTCGATCGACTCTCGAAAGTCAGTGTACTTTCGACACAAAACATATATAGCTTTGTATCGATCTGTGGACCCATTCTGTGCTAAACAGTCACTGATTCAAACCAATCGATGTCTACTATTGAATCCAGAGTTGAATAACTCATTCATTCACTGATTCGTTGGTCTGTCTGTCCCTCAGTTCACTATTTCCTCATTTATTGCATTTATTCCGTTGAGTATAATATTATTCGTATGTATCAGAAAAACCGACAGAAAGTATACCGAATGTGCACTGAATTACAATTTTGTTTACAACAGAAAAGATAAAAGAAAATCTACTTTTATTCCCCTCAACTCTACTCTTACTCTACTCTACTCTACATTTTATTAAAACAACAAAAAATTAAATTTTGGCTCAAAGTATAGCTCGAGTTATATATTTGAGATATATTTCAAACAAAATTACTTTGAAGTCTATTATTCAGACAAAGATTAAGTTATTTTTATAACTGTTATGTCATAAACAAGAGTCTCATCACTGGAATTGTTTGGGAGAAACAGACAATTGTTTCAAATCTGACAAAACTAGAATTCATTTCACATAATAACAGTGTTTGAAAGATATATAATTTCGTTCATATAATTGTGTTTTGAATATGATATCAGTGCTCAACACAAGAGTTAATCATAATTAACATTAAACAACAGACAGACATCTCTACAAACAATAAACAAAATATTTTATAAAGAGTTGTTAGAAAACGAGAAGAAACATCGAAAGGAAGTGTTGACCTAAATCCAGGTCTTTTGAACCCGTAGTTGCATTAGTTTTGGCAAATGAGCCCATAATTGCATTCAATAGTTTCATATTCTTGACTACTGTTATAATGAATAGCAATTAGAGTTTGCTTTCGACACAATTCTCTTCATTTAATTATCAATTGTATTATGAATTGTATTTTAGAGGAATAAAAATGTTTTATTATTATGTGTTTAGTCTTTTGTTGCTCTTCTTTTGGAAAAGGCTTTAGAATAGAAGAGAAAATTACTTTAATAACAGTTGACATCAATCCAAAGCTTGAGGTGTTTGCCATTCAATTAAGAGATGTGCTTCTCATGAGATATTTCTATTAAAGCACTGACTCTACCCCTTGGCATAGGCATTGGCACAAACTATACCAGTCAAAAGAGGATCGGATCAGTAAATATCGTGCAATATATTTGGCTGTCAACTCAATCGAAGCCCTCATCTGATCCGTAATCTCATCCAATGGTTTATGGCGTTCGAGTCCATATTTAAGAGATAAAAGTCAAAACTATTTCTTTAGCCAAGAGTTACCAAGAGTTAATTACGCTATTAATCAAATAACAAAATGTATTTTCTATTTAATTCAAACTAATGACCAAAAAACTATTTTAATGGCTTTTAGATTAAGAAATAAAAATGTGATTATATTTTAAAACGAAGTTTTGTCACTAAAAAAGCGAAACCAAAGTCTTATGTAATATATTTATTGAAATTATAAGTTGTGTCACAAGAAATCTAAAGATTAAAACTCTTATATTAATAATAATTTTGTGATTAATTTGTTGGCGACTTATGTTTCAGATTTAATTTAAGTGAAATCGTTTGATATGTATCGCCCGATATCGCACTCTATGGTAACTGACTCTACCGGTGTATAAACAGGTTAACATAAGGCACACAAACCCTCAGTTGTCTATTGAATAGACTCGAGAAAAGTTAAAGAAAAATAAGGAATAAATACAAAGGAGAGGGAAATAAACATAAAGGCGTTAATCAGATTATGTTTGAATTTTAGTTAGAAAAAGGTTTGCAATCGTTGGCGACAAATATCTGAACAATGAGCCGGACATTAATACCGTACAGATTATAGATTAGTACTCAATTTTCAGGACAATTTCAAGGCTTTACCGGTGGATAAATGTCTGTGTGTTCCGCATCAGATCCACTCTTATTTGCATTATTTTCACACATATATTGTGCGTAAAGTTTTGCTTTTCTTATATCGATATCGTATAGTATTGTTCGCTAATCCTCTCGAAAATGAATTTGCATTTCTATGAATCGGTGGCTCAAAATGAGAACTCAAGAATGAAAGCTATCCCTAACCTTCTTCGCCATATTTTTGACGACTAGTCTGAAAGGTTTTCAGCATAACTTCAATCTTAAGATTTGAATTGGAATGCATTCGATATTGCATTTGAGATGAGACTGAAAATACTTTTGCTAAGAGAGTGTAAAACGTGTTTAGATTTTATAAACATTTTTTTCTATCGAATATAAATACCATTTCTTTATGACTTTGAAAATACATTTCATTCTCTTTCGATCTTATAATACATTAAATAAAAGAAAATAAATATGAAAATTAGTTTCATTTTTGATGCCTCGAACACAGATTCAAATGAAATGTATTGACTGAAAGGCATAATTTATTCACTAATTTATAATATTCTCTTCACTAACTATTTATAAGCAATAAATACATGAATTTGAAGCTTATTTGCAGTGTTTTCCATCGAAATTTACTTATGTTTTCTCTTTGAGGATATGTCTCAAACTTTTCTTTTTTGTGTTCACTTCAACATTCAATGCTTTCCCTCTTTTCAACTGACATTTTTGACATAAATTAATTCAAGTTTTATAACTCGATTAAAATGAAGGAAAATTTAATTATAACTTCTATGGAAAGTATGAAAAGTATTCATAGCATTGAATATTGAAAACAATGCGATCTCTAATGTATTTGAAGTTAATTTTAGCTAAAATTCTCTGTTTTTTTTGTTTTGTTAAAAAACTCATTAAAATTCATTTATTACAAGAAAATGTCTTTTCTTTTAACTGAAATACTTTTTTATTATATATTTTACACATAAGATGTGAGAAATCAATATAAGTCTAGCGTTGAAAACAAATTTAAATATTTATGAGAAAATAAGAGGAAATCTCTTCCATTTGATGGGAAAATACATGATTTGTTAGAATCATTCACCAGTTTTTATAATTAGCGATCAGTAGTTCTGCCATTCCTTCCCTTTTTGCATATCATATCTCATGTCTGCTCCAAATGTGATTCATTGGCTTTTTGTGTTGTTTTTTAGTAATTTTCTCATAACATAACCCTCTGATAGGAAAATATTTCTGTTCATTTACTTAATATTTATGGCCTCTTATCGCAACTCATTCTTTAGTCATAGCACTGGTATTCTGTGCTCTAACTTCCAATATTCACAACGATTTTTCTTTACTTTTGTTGTTCTGGTTGTTTGAAATCGTCAGACAAACAGCACAGAATACAATGGCGTTAATGTCTAATCATTATAAGAGAGTTAGAGAGGAGTCAAACGTTAGACCATTTCTGATGTGATGTCTGATTGAATGGAAAGAGAATGAAAGCGTCAATTGTTAGACACATTTTCGTGTAAAAGTCAAACACTGTTTAGACAGAAATACAAAATTAAAACTACAGTCGAAACAAATTATTTTGCACTCAAAACATCATTCGTCGGACAAATGGATAAAAAGGAAAATTTTAATTCACTTTAAGTAAACGTCAAATACTTTTTTATTTGAATTAAAATTAATGAGAAATAAATACGATTTTTATTATAGATTTTGATCGAAGGATAAACTTATTCAACGTTTCAACTGATTATTCATAATAACTGTGCCTTAAATAGTGAAGAATAGAAGTTAACGATATTTTCCTGTGCGCTCACAAATGTTAGTCATTGTTATCCTATTCCTACCCGAACCCATTTGTGGGCTAACTGTGAACAGAGAGTGTGTTTCTCTCGATATACACAAGAGATATATCGAAGGGGAAAGCAATTGAAAGGGGAGACCAACTCAACGATTAAACTACTGTTATATCCGATACTGAAAAGCAAAGTATGATTCATATGATTCATCACATTTGGATGCCTTTAAAAATGTTAAGAGAAGTGCTGTACTAACACTGCTCTACATTAGTGGCGATCGATGTGTTCATTATCGAGAGTGTAGTTTTGGTTTTGCCAAGTGCTTATTCGTAGCACAGGTCCAACTATGGCTCTGTGTTTTGATCTCTGATTTTTTTGACGCTCTCCCGACACAAAGTGGGTGGAAATCAGACCATTGACTAAAACAGAGACAGATCTGTACACAAAAAATATGATAACCAAACATTTTAATACACCCGAGTATTAGAACGTATGCACCGGTGCTTTAGACCTTCATTGAACTGCACTGCACTCGAAAAATAGTTTCGGTGAGAATATTGGCGAACATTCAAAAATCCAGACACAAGTGATTCGGTTTAACACAAATCGAGTGAAAGTTTTTCGCCTTTTTATCGATAAATTGAGAACTAAATCTTAAATCATTTTTTGAATTTTAAATCTAATGTCAAAACCTTTTCTCAAATAATAAATATATGATAAGATATTTACATAAAACTCAGTAAATGTATTGAAGGGAAAGGTATCCAATATTTTCATATATATTTCAGTCATAAATAATTGGTTTTGAGATCGCGATCACAGAATTGAGAGGAAATTCTTAATCAATAAGAAAAGACTCACGAATTAGATTTGATGATAGATTAGAAGATGAAAAATATGACAAAACTTTTGATACAATTTTTCTTCAAATACTAAATCGTTTTCTCAATTTTTTTTCCTTCAATACTATCTCTTGAAATACAAGGTATTCATTCGTGACATAGAATTCATTTATTATAATACAGAAGAACTACTGTATATGTCTGCCAGTTATTGAAAATTAGATAAAAGAAAAGAAATTCGAAACATTTCTCTCTCTCTCTCTCTCTCTCTCTCTCTCTCACCCATTGATTGTATAATAAAATTTTTGAATAAAATATCGATTAGAATAAGTATATGAAAAGTATAAATAACTTTTGCTGATAATAAAGTTGGAGTTAAATCAAAATTATCCTAATTCCTAATTCACGTTTTTATCTAGAATTAGGAGAAATAAAATATATTCTTATTTATGGATCTATTTCTGGAGATAAGTAATTTATTGGTTTGTCTAAACTTATCTATTTATTTGGTTAATATAAATATCTTGAAAATAAAACAGAGGCCAAACCGTAAAACATGACAAATGGGCGAAAAACATGACTTTTCAAAAGTGTATTTCATCGGTAAATCTGATCGAATTTTTGAAAAAAAAACTATTTCTTAATATTATTACAAAAATCCTTTTAAATATGCATTTCATGTCTTTCTTCTTGACTTTTGGGCAAATCCTTAAAACGGGTTATAAAAAGAGTAAGTTATTATCAAAATTGTTTATTATTATTGCCTAAGATTTATGTCTGGCCTTAAATATGCGGATCAGTTTTCCTAATCTCTTAAAACAATATTGAAATATAAAGAAAAACTATCAGACATTAATTGAATTTACACCAAATATACTGTTGTTTTCAAACTTGTTTTACGTGAACTTAATTTTTAAGACAATATTCCCTTTGATTTACATTCAATTTTACTTAACTTTAAATTAGTTTTCAAGTCTGAAGTCATTTATGTTATTAAGTATAAGATCAAAATATTAATAATAATAACAATTATAATAAACTGTATCTCGTTTTTCATTGCAAGTACCTATTGTGCTCATATCCAGGTATAAACGTATACGTATTATTATTAACATTGTTTTGGTTTTTATTAAAATCTGGAGCACTCGATTAGGAAAGGAGTTGGCATTGCCAGAGTTCTGTCACTATTTGACACATTTCCCAATTTTTGAATTATAGCTCAGATTTGAAATTAATTCGATTAGAAATTAAGGGAAAAAAATTAGAAAAATTACTAATTTAATCAATAAATTCAAAAAAGGGTCTAAACGTAAAAATTAAATGAATAAATCAAATCAAGTGTTCATTAATTTTCGGTGTTTTCAGACGCGCCTAAAATGCAAAATGAAGTCAACATTTTTTTTACATTAAAAAAATGTTTTTTTTTCTTATTATTTATTGTTTTGTTAAATGAAAAATCAGTACAATTTTTGTGACTCTTTTTTTCTTTCCAATCGTTACTCAAAGGAAGCAATAATTCATGAATTCTATCCGATTATTAACTATTTTATTGTTTGACTTCAAAATGAAATATAAGTTAAGTTTTATTTTATATCTAAAGAGATATTTAGATCATTAACACAAAACTCAATCGATTGTTAAAAATAATGATGGTCATTCTATTATTTAGAGCACACAAACAACAACAAGATCAATTTGAACATAAGAAAAAGTTTTGATTAAAAATCTTGAGCTGTGATATAACGAACCCGTTTTGTTGTCATATTCTGAGTGTTAATCAGAATCGAAACACTCATTGAATGGGAAAATCATAAAAAGTATACATTTTTTGAGAGACAGAGACCGGACGTCGAAATTATCCATAATTCGCTTTTTGTCATAAAAAAGAAGAAAAAGAAATGTCGTCTTTTGGATTATTGACGAAACACTACTTATATTCTGTGCTCAGAATCTCATGTCATATAAAGTGTATATTTTTCTTATATTTTTATGAATCGTATGAAGAATTGGCGGACGTTATACTCGAGTCGTTTTTGATATCTAACAATCAGCTCCGGGTTAGTGAGTACTGACACCCAAACATCAAACAATTCATCGGTGCATTCAATAGTTGATGAAAGTGTTTGTGCTCTCATATAATATCCCTTATATTCCATAAGATTTTGAAGTTTTTATATAAAGATTTTGTAATTTTCATAAATTCTGTGACAGCATTGGTAGCCATGAAAGTGTGTAGGGGTAGAAAGTCAGTGACATAAGCCAAAGACATACTAATGAGAAATTCATAAGAGAAAAGTGTATTTTTGCTCAGATAATCATAAAAACATATCTCACCCAAATATAAAAGGATAGGCAATAGACAAAAGTGAATGAGAAAGTACTGCACCCATGAATGAAAAGTCTATGAGTTCTGACTTTTCCCTCAGTGAGTGTAGTCCTCGCAAGAGAAGTCAACCGTCTTATGAGAAACGACTAAATTTCTGGCATCGAATATGATTTTTCCAAAAATCTTTACCAAAAAGATATAAATCTCTGGAAAAAATAGTCTCAGACTCGAACCCAAAGAAATATTAAGTATGAGATCATATGAAGCGATCAACGAAACAATAATAATAATTCGTATATATATTATATAATATATATTAGTGTATATTTCTTTTGTTTAGAAATTTATTTTTTGGGAAAAATACTACAAATACTGAAACACAAAAGAACTTTCTTTTTGGCAAAACTGTTATTTTTATCTCATTTTCTCATTGACTCTCAACAGTCGTAACTAAACTCATTGTGGAGTTTACTTTAAGGACATTCAGATCAGATAATAAGGCCTTTCTCTTAATTATTATATTAACTCAAACTTGAATTCAAAGACTGAGGAAAAGTAGAGAAAAAAAATATATCAAATTAGAGACATTTATTATGATTTCCTCAGTGTTTACATGAATATACTTTTTATGGGAATTTCTCTCATTTTTCTCTTTATTTCGTAATCGAAAACAAATAGAAATAAATTAACAATTTTTGTCAATTAATGGAAATACAAAGTAATACAATATTTGAGTCATTTATTTTAGATAATATTATATTTCTCTGACAAATGGTAAGCAATGAGAATGAGTTCACTGATTCGGATGTCCTTCGAAGTAATATTTGCACAAATTTTTGAGAAAAAAATCGAAAGAAAAAAATGGTTCAGAATTTCTGACAGAACCTGACATAAGCCTCGGTTCAGTGGAGAACACATTCTGTTATAAGAGGGCTGTCTATTATGGATGAATAAAGATTCACAGCATATGATGTATTGTTCTTCATATCAGACAACCATCCAATTGATCCCAGAGTTTGAAATCATATTTCGAACCGAAAATTGTTTTGAATAAATTTCTCGACTTAAGAATATTTGAAGAGATTTATGACATATTCTCTCAATTTTCTCATTTTGTTGTGAGAAAACATCAGATAAACTGAATATATGGCAATAACTCAATCCTACGCCCGTTCCTCAGTGGCAACACATCCCACTTCTTAGGTCTCTTAATCGACACCTAATAGTGAGAACAGTTGTGTCATACAATCGACAAATATTTAATAATATGTCACTGAATATATGTCTGAATCGCCGGAGGATTTCAAGGCTTTAATTCTGGAAATTATTTCCGATATATTCGACAATAAAAATAAAATTTATTTCAATAATAAACTCGACTAAAGGGAGAGACAGTAAACTATGAATGAGTAGTGCTTTTGTGTAGACAATTGACAAATCGATAAAATGAAAACGAGGACAAACTAAGTGTATGCGAAAACCCATCTGTGATGTTGTGATCTCTAATGTCTGCGAATTTATCAAATGATTTAGAAATTTGAAATGCAATGGTTTTGGGCGACCAGAAAATGCATATCTCAAGGGGACCGACGACACGACTCACTGCATGCACTTGTTCTGTACTGTATATTTCACAACTAGAGTGTGTGCTCTGCATTGACACCAGCCAAGGGTCGGACTCTGTTTTGAAAAGTCGAGTGTAAAGATTCCCATCATTAGAGTCCATAAGTTATATAATATTTGGAGACTGACATACATTCAGAGCAATAAATGGTCGAATGCGTGCGAAGGAGTTTTGTTATCACTGGACATACAATTGTATCTCTTGTATACAATTTTAAGGGTTATGTACTCTTAAACTGTAATTTCCTTAGCATTGAAGTCATCATAAAATAAGTTTTTGAATAATTCCTTTTTCTAATCATTAATTCTTCGGAACTTTTGTTTTATAGTCTCAAAACATATAATTATTTTCTTTTCCGAAATGGTTTTTATAATATTTTTTTCAAAAAGTAGTTCACAAAGAATTTTATATATATTTGTTATTTAAATTTAATATATTTTTTATTTATTTATATTTCTGAGGAAATACGGTATAAACAAATTTATTTAATGTAATGAAAATTGAATAAAAATTACTAAATTTATGGGCCATTAATCACAATAACTGTTCATTAGTTCGTCATATTTGGCGCACAGAATAGCTTATGATTCCAAAGTCAAGAGCGAAAGAGTGAAACACTAAATATAAATTGAAAAATAGGAAAACCAGCGCTAAACTGAACAGAAGAGAAGAGAAGAGAAAATATTCTTTTATTTTGTTAGAGAAGTACTTCTCATTCATTCATGAATTCATTCTTCGGCAACATTTGGTTTTCTGGTCTCTTCACTCTTCACTGTGAAACTGTTCTCAAGCACTGGTCTATTGAATATTTGTTGGCCCCGAGAGTAACAGCACGACAGCCGATACCCATTCATAGTCATCGAGGCTTGACTTTAGTATTCCAACTGATATTCTTTACGGACCTGAGAGCTAACACGTCGGGAACGTTGAGGTCCGGACTCGTATTGTGGTGGACATAGAGAAACACAGAGACAGAGAGAGTACACACACGTATAAGTCGTCACTAAATTAATTCAAGTGTGAACAACACAACAACAAAAGGACATTATTATTAAGAATACTCTCAGTCCGACTCCCATTTAAAGGAAGGAACCCCTCCGTCACTCTATGACCCTATTCTTAGGACAATAGCTATGATATGAATATATTGAATGTAAGAATCACTAAACGAGTATCGCATGAATGAACTTCAAATGGAAGGACACTCTTAAGGACAGAGTTAACCATATTTAAGAGACTCTCCTCTTTTCGTCTCTAAAATAAACTTTTGCACAAAACTATTGCAAATGAATGCAGTCTTTTAACTAAAAGTCTTTTATGACATATAATTCAGAGAACGGATAAAAGGACTCGACTCTGGATCTAAAGGACAGGACTCGAAGAAGAAGGAGAAGGAAAAAAATTCGGCGCACACTTGACGTCTTAGAAATCAATACTTTGAGTGTGTTATGAATACCAGGACTGTAAGACTGCACACCTTTTCTGGTGATAAAAACTCTGTTTTATTGATTTCAAAATTGACTTTAATTACAAATAATTTGAATAATAGAAACTATATATGTCTGTCCTTCGCCTACCATTGCTTTCAATTAGAAAGAATTCTTGAAAGCCTCAAAGGAATGTCTCAAAAATATAAATCACAACTTAATGAGCTTAAAGTTTCGTATTTCTCCAAGTTTACCATCAAAATGAAACTTATTTCAAATTATTTCAAACAAATCCTGTGCTTAAAAGAAGTGGCTATTCATGGCTTAAAACTGCACCCAAATTCTGTGCTAAACATCTGTTATTAAAAAGATAATCAAAAGGAAAAAATTCACTCATAAGAGATACTGAATATCAAGATATCGATCGCTTAAATAAACTGAATATCAATTGAAAGAATAAAATTGTTTCGACTCTAATAGAGATCATTAAATGTGATAAAACGGATCACAAATTATATAAATCGAGAAAATTATATTCACAGTAAGACTAGATATAAGTCAATAGTATAGCAATCGATTATTTTGTCAGTAATTTTTATTTAAAGCTATTATATATTCTGTGCCTCATTTGAATTCACGCCCGAAATATACACTAATAGAAGACATAAATTTTGGTCCAAAAAATTCGTTTAACGCCAATAACAGAATCCAAAGAAACAAAATTTTCAATTTTCAAAATACAATTTAGAAAAGTAGGCGTTGGTTCAGGTGCTCTTGTGCTGTGCTGTGCTAGTAATCAGTTGTTTGCGTTCAGGTGAATACTGCCACTGGAAAATAAGTAGTTTTCTTTGCATTTAAGTCCAGAATAATCAGTATTTTTTGCTTTTTCTTGCCATCAGAAGCGTTATTCTCTCTCTCTCTCTCTCTCTCTCTCTCTCTCTCTCTCTCTCTCTCTCTCTCTCTCTCCCCTCTCCCTTCTTTCTCTTGGTTAGCATTTCTTATAGTTATAAATCTAAAGAACTTTTTGCTGATATAATGAGAGCACAAATGAATGTAAAACTAAGAAAAAAGGCCACTCTTTTCTTATCTTTATAGTGAAGACGAGTGCACACCACACACCCTTAAATGAACTGGATAATATTAAGACGAGTGGCCATCTGTTTTATGGGTTGCGATGGCCACTGGTCTGGTGAGTGACAAACACAAAGTCTGCATAGTTTTGACTAAAATAGTGCTTCCATTAGTTGAGAGCATTGTTGGGTCGACACATAAACTAATCAAAGCATTGATCGCTTTGAGTGCAGTGACTGAAGACATGAGCGCAAGACATTTGGTTACATCAGTGAAGGCTCGCGACCCGAAGGCATCTCAAAGTGAATCGATATTTACTTTTATACACCATTTCTCGCATTACACTATTCTCTTGACATTTACTCTTGCCCAATAAAGGGATGGAAAGGAGGAAAATGTTGAAGCGTAATATACAAATTTGTACATGTTCAATTCTTACTAATAATTAAATATTCCAGTCATAGAGAACAGTATTTTTCAATTTTGTACTCAATTGTGGTTAAAGCGATTCATCAAAAAAGCGAATAAATTATTTTGAAATTAAATTCAAAGATATTTCTTAAGATTTTTAGTTAACTTAAACTTTTTTATCTGTTTTTATAACGAAAATTAATTAAATGATAGGATATATACAGCACTGAATAAACGTTAAATCAAAAAACGAGAAATTAATTGATAACAAGAAGAGAAATTCTCTCATATCAAGAGTATAATAATAATTAACTAGTACAAACTAGTATCTACTTTTTATTAAAAGTTCATTTTGTCGAATAACCTCTAATGGAGAGTCACTTTCATCGGTTCTCTAATAGATATCATTACGAATTCTCTGAGCACAGCCGTCATAGGCTCCGGCACAGGTAGTGTTGCCAACTTTCTTTGATTTTCATTGATTTATGGAAATTATCCTTGATCATTGGCAGTGCTAATCAAGGATATAGAAAATAATTTGCTCTAAAAATTTCTGTATATTTTATTCAAATTATGGCATTAAATGTATAATAAAGTATTGAATGAATGAGTTTTAAAATAAACTTTAGTTTTGATAATAAATTTATATTAATATTTATTATGAAAATTATGGGTTTAATAAACATATTTATTAAAATATTAGCTCTTATTAAAAGTTTTAAAAAAATTATATTAAATATATTTTTAAAGATAATTGTTTCGAATATATTAAAAAAAAAGATTAAAATTATATTTGATTTGCAAAAAGAGTCGTTAAATTCGGGGTTACTTTAATAAAATGAGATTTTCTAAAGGATTTGTTTTAATTTCCTTTAATTTCTGTATTGAAATTCATTGATTCAAAGATTATAAGTTGGCAACACTAGGCAGCACAGGTCATATTATCGCACAGAATGACAATTTTATAGTAAATTTATTCTTTTTTTTTATTTGAAAGTTTTCCAATTGATTTCGGTATTTGTGCGACAAAAAGAGCTCAACATTTAAAGTTTAATATTATTTTTTGTATCAAATCTTTAGATACGGCTCTAAGGCTTCCAATGATTACAAAATCAAATATCAAACTAATGTTTCACCGAATGATATTGGAGTTCATATTGGAATTCCATTAGAATCCAGGCAACAACAAAAATCTAAGTTAGGTCAAACTGGCACCGAATATAATCTACTAGTTTTATGGATCGCTTTGACTTTAGACACGCGTTTATTATATGACCGATGAAATGATCTTTTATTTATTCTAATAACTCGTCTTATCGTCAAATGAATATATAAAACATGACTTCTTTTATTGTTATTTTCACTGAAATTACATTCAAAGTATTATATAAACTTATTTTTTATCTTTGCTTTTATGATATAAAGTAATACAATAAGAGCTCAAAGAGTTATATTATATGATAAAAGGGGTGAAATTGAAAGTAATCTTGCTCAATTATCTTTTAGTTGAGCCCTACTTAACAATCATTAAATGATAATTGTTTTTAAGGGCTATAATCAAACATTAATAATATATAACAAATAATAAAGAGGGAGAGCTCTGTCTGATGTCAAGTCCGATACCGCTATAGTAAATAACCATTTCTTTTGATGTTTAGATCGGATCCCAAATGAAAGATGTCTTAAATATATTGTATACGATATGAATGTTTGTTATCGTTTGACGTAAACATAAAAAACTGCGAAATTATATAAGAATTGGCGAAAGAAGAAAATATAAGACATTATATCTCTGGTATACACAGAAGCGGGTCAGTCATAGACGGCAGGGATTGTTATGAGATGAGGGCAGTTATGTTATATCTAATCCTGAAACGCATAACACATACAACACAACACTGAATGTAATATTAGAAGATATGAAGACTAAAATGAAAATAAGAGGCGAAAATTGCCTCAACTCAATGGGGATGGAGTGGTCACGACACAGACCAATAGATACCAGAATGTATGAGCGCCTCTAATACATACGGCAGACCCTAACAAATAGTGTGTCTGTTTGAGAGATGTAAGAGATGTTCATGACTTCAATATTCTTTGGAAATGTTTTTCTCGTCACTCATAGCTCTGTGCTATGAGTTCGTACTTTCCTCTCTCTCTCTCCTCTCTCAGTAGGTTTGCCAATAAGTCCACTGTTTTTATCTCATAGTTATTATTGAACAAAACGCTGACAATCGATACACGACTTACCCGTACTCTCAAATTATTAACTTTAGACCATATTTTGTTCAAAAAATTAGAGTTTTAGAGGAAAATCACGAAAATTCTGACCGTTTATTGAGTGAACGTCAACAGACTCTGAGCCATATATTAATAGGTTTTTGTTTTGAGTAATTTACCAGAAATTATGGTAATAAAACACTGGTTCAAAACACAGGGCATCACATGTTTTCCAACATTACTAAACCTCAAACCTTTCAATTTGAAGACATAAAAATTTACTGAAAAATACTAAAAATAATTTGTAGGCATTTCTTAAAAAAATAACAAATTTTCGGTAAAATAAATAACAAATATATTTAACTTTGGAGTCAGCTCTGCATAAAAATCTTTTTTAAAATTTCAATAGAATTCAAATTCAAGTGAAAAGTGATTTAAATTACTAGTGATTTGTTTCCGCCGACGCACCAAATCATCGTCTGATTATGTTTTGGCACAAAAACCACTTCAGCCGACAATCAAATGCTTAACTTTTTAAAAAAGCGGTCCTTTTATATCGATAGTTAACGAACAATAGGCCTCGAAAAAAGTGTGGCCCAAGTCATACATCTGGTGCACAGCCATCACAAGCCATCACCTGCTATATGAGCCCCATTGAAATGTGAACACTTAAACCACTCCGAGCTATCAATCGATACACAAATTTATTCTTAACGTCTGTTTTACTGACAATTTTTTTGCAAAGAATATGAAATCTCTTCAGAAATCAAAGAAATGTTTCTTCAGATAAAAGTCTGTCTGTGGTTTCCTCCTGTGAACTATGGCCACCTTTAATATGTTTGAGCTCCTATGCAGTGCTAAATGATTATAAACAGGAATTGGATAATTTTCACAAACATTTACGGCTTAGGTTTCAGTGATTTGTCTCAACAAAGGCTCGCTTTGAATACTAGTATTTCGGAGGCATTCCATTGTAAAACTCAGAGACAATTGCCTCGTTCTCGACCTTAACTGTAATAATTATTATAGAGAACAGCATAAGAGCACAGACAGGAGTCTAATAACAGCGATTTTAACTGTATTTTAGAAAAGAATGTTAACAAAAAGCAAACTATAATTAGTTACAATTCAATGATAACTTATTTCTATTATTTATTATTTCATTTATTTGTTTCGGTTCTCGACATGAGTTCTCTTTTCTTTCGAACCGATATATATAAAACCAAGAGTAAAGCTCCAGTTATGAGAAGTTCTAGTACAATCTGATACAAATTAAAATAAACTTAACAATGAAATAATAGAATAGCAATAAAGACATTCATTTCAAGAGATTATCGCTATTTTTAAAACTTTAGATACGGTTTTAATGAAATCATATAACTGGAGAACACAATTAAAAGAGAATTAAACGAAAGAAATTAATTTAAGAAAAACAAAAAACAATAAGAGATTAATGTTTTGCTCTTCAATTCAATCATATTTTATATGAAAATAGAATTTCAATTAACCAGTTGTTATTCCCAGACTATTTTGGTGAGCACTGGCCTAACACCGGTGTGTGTGAGCACAGGTGAATTTAATAAGCGAGCCCAGTTTACATATAAGTGAGGACATAATTTTCTCATACACACGACGTAATGTAATAATAAATATCATAATTAATGAGAATTTTGTTCATTAATTTAGTGTTTCTTTTGTTTTGGTTCTGCTTTTTGTCTGAACCGCTAAAACTAATTCTCTCTTATTTGAACCGTTTATTAGTAGTAGAGGTGATGACTAAGACATTTGAGGGTCGGTTATATCGGAAAAGTCAATTGAATAAATGCGATGAACGCCAATGACTGCCAAAAATGAGATATATTTGAATGTCACAAATGACACGAGACATACACTCAGTACTGGTTCTGTGGATTTTTGCAAATACAACTGTCCAATGAAATGTCTATTGAATTTCCCCTCTCCTTTTCTCCAGAGTAAAGGAAAGTCTACTCTATTCTCGATATAATAGTTGTCTGCTATGATTGCTATGACTATCGCTTTAATTTATTTTAATTGTTTTTTCTTCGAGAGATTAGATATAATTAAGGAATAAATTTAAAGACAGAAAAAACGACTAAAAATAAATAATTGTTTCGAGAAATTAACCCATTTTTGAGTTCGCATTTTTAGAATTGATTTCTCCCAAACGGAAGTCTAAATTATGAGTCAGCCATCAGTTGTTATGTTCACCAGAATTGTAATATATTTAAGGGTTTGGTAGTCTCAGCACATTATAAATTGCAGTGTCAGTACTGTCCGAATAGTGGCCTATCAGTTGTCGATCTGGTGCTCTCCGGCGGACGCACTTTTCTCTCTCCCTCTCTGTTTGAGACATTAGTTTTATTGCTAATTCAACGATGATTTCCCGTTGCGCTCATCACAAGTCTAAAGTACTGAGACTTTAAAGTCAAGACCTGTGCCTTAACTAAGTTTCAGTGAATTTCGAGTCCAATCATTTCCATTAGAGTTAGCCTGAGGTCATCGCGTTTTTCCAGTGCGCACACCGGCTATGGATTGGCGTGAGTTACGAATCTAAGCGAAGCGCAATTCCGCATACAATCAAAAACTGAGTTTAGTCTCTGTTTTTGAGCACAAAAAGCATCGTTTCGTCACAAAAACATCGGCAATGATTTGACGACACGAAACGTTCAAATTATGTTTCCATATATTTCTTCAATAAATTTCTTTAAAACTAATTTCTTCGTTTCAGACAAAGAACTTAAAAGTGAATTACACTTAAGTGATAGGAAGAGATCAGAGGAACACATATTCCCGAACACATATAACTTGCAATATATGTCTCACTATTATTGGCATTTTTGATGCATAAATTGTCAGAAGAGTAGACGAGCCCTGAATTTATAAAATTATAATAAAGTGTAATCCATAACAATTTATTTAGGGCTCACACGACAGCACTGGCTATAAGTCAGTGCTATTATACTCATCGATAATGTTCTGCTGCGATGATCTTCCGATACATTAGAACAGAAAAACACTGTTTTTATTATAAGTTTAGCCATTCGTTAGAAGACGTACTTAAATTGAGGCAAAAATTGTGCTCAAAATGCACAGTCAGTGCATTCAATAGTCGAGGTTATATTAATAGTGTTTGATTTGGTAACAGATGCCAAACGAGTGGTAGCTTTGATTAAATAACATTCAAATTGTAGTATAATTTCATAAAAGTCACACTTTTGGTCGCAATAATTAATAACTCATCCATTTTTCAATATCACAGCTCTAGTTTTAGTGGATTTCCTTAGTTTTATGTATAATATTTATGTTTATGTAGTATAGCCTCAGAGCAATGGAATGCCTTCCATTTGAACGTCTATTGCCGGCAGAAAAATCCATTATAAACAGTATATAAACGGATAATTTGTGAGCGAAAGGCGTCCCAATTGAGGCATTTATTAGTGAAGTTTCAATTTATTGAACCAAAATTTTCTTTTGACCGCAAAATAATTGTTTCTTCTATTACCGGTCCTACAGATCATACATTAAGACTAAAGGGTCTGAACTCGTCTTCACGGCTACCGATAGTTCTGTCAATTATGAAAACTCTTCTAAATTAAGGAAATGTATTTTGAAAGGCATTAGTTTTGAGTCAATTTGTTTTGGAAACTCTTTAGACTCAACTCATGTCTTAAGAAATAGTTTTGAGTTCGTTAGCAAATTCTTGGTATTGAAAGTCGATTCGCAAATATTCTGAACACATTTTCACTCAGTCCTCACTCTTCTGTAGCGTAAAATGAAAAATGTCTTCGCATTGAATATCAACTGAAAGTGATTGTCATCTGTTCTAAAGTCGATGGTATGGGTTAACAATATTTTTCTTTTCAATCCCTTATAATATTACAACAAATACTCAGATTTGAGACGAAATATATTTTCATTTTTTTCTTCGTATAAAAAATGAATTCGAATCCAAAGTTCAGTACTTTTATTATCAGACATAAGCCATATATAAGGAAAGCCATAAATATATTCAATTTGAGGTCCAATCAAATTGTGTCGCAAGAAATCATAAATTATACCAAAAAATGTTACTAAACTAAGCCATGAAATATTATAAATGAATGCAAATAATAATACTATGAAATGACTGAATGACTGAATTTGATGAGTAAATGAGTGCCATATTGTCATTGAAACGATTTTATATGTGAGCGCACAAATTACAGGAAAACGACACTCAAACAAGTCTTTCAAACGTAAAACACATTCGGTGTGATTATCGGTACACTTCTTTCCTTTGCCACTCATTTTATGGGAATCACCTCTAAGTTTGTGTCCAAAAGTTTGTTGGGTTTTGTAAGAAATACTACACAAACACTACTGAGAAGTGGTGTCCACTGAAGAGATCTCGGATTTTAAAGTCCTAATACTATATCTTTGGATACGAGGAATAAGAAGTAGAAACAATTGCCTTAAGAATTATTCCAAATCTTAGGGAAGGCATAAAAAGAAGAGCTCAACAAAAATAATATTAAGAGAATATTATTGTTTTGAAGATCTCAATGACTGTCTCTAAGGTTGAGTGAATGTCACGCTTTAAAGAGGAATATATCTGACGAGACTAACGACTATCGAGCACATACTGTGTAAAAAAATGAAGAGATACCTTTCCATTGTAGAAAAGCAGAGCACAGAAAAAAATGGTTAAAACGAATAAATTGAGTACAAAAACAATTCTTAACTATTATTAAGAAATCTATAAAAATAAATAAAAATATTTATTAACTTCTATTGTATTCAATAGTCTCTTCTCTCGGAAGAGATTTCCTCCACTTCTCTATCATTAAAGCAATTGAATGAAAACAGGAATTGAAATCATTTTCGCGAAAGACATTTAACTAAGACTTTAAGCTTAAACTGATTTGTCTGTCCTTTGATTTTATTTTCGGAAATGAATGAAAAAAATAAGATTTTATTTAAGAAATAGAATGGGTTTTGAAGTTCATTAGTCATACTTAACAAACAACTAAATCGTTGACTGATTTTTTTCTTTCAAAAATATCTAAGATTTTCATCAATCAATCACTAAAAATATAATTTATTCTACCATTTGGTCGAACAAAATATATGAAGACTCGTATATAATAAATGAAAAAAAATCAATTTATTTGAGCCATCATTTCATATGATATGCATTTTGTTCTCAAGAAATTTCAATATCCCATTCATTGATGGTTTTGTTGAGCGCTCGCCATAACTAATAATTTAATGCTTCGCGAATACTGTTTTCCATAGCCTTTTGAAGTAAATGTCGAAAATATGAGGAAATACAGGAGTCGTTCAAATAATATAAATTTCGGTCAAAATATGAATTAAAATTATTCCTATTATTTGTGACTTTTTTTGTAGTAATTTTGTGGACAAAGCCTTCAGTAGTTTTTAGTTTATTTTTAATTCATATGATTTCCTAACTCAAGACCTTTGCTATGGATGACCGCCACCGCACTCTATGTATATCTAAAATTATGTAATGCACTGGAAATGGAGAGTAGATAAGAGACCGAAACAATAATAAACCTCAGACAACAACTATTATCTTGCAAATTACAGTGACTTTGGCCTGGAGCACTTTGCGGACGGTTATACCATAAGGCATACATCCAATAGAACTTATGCGGTGCTAATCAATCACTAGTTTTGGCCACAAATTTGGTCAAACGATGGAAAGAGAAAAAAGTTGACGAAAATATATTAATAGTGAGAGAAGAAAAATAAATCAAATTTATTAGGATTTGAAGACTAAGGCCTAAATCCAATATCATAGTCGAGGCAACTCTACTCTACTTATGATTCACTCCTATTCTGTGTACATTCAGTTAGCAATGAGTGGAAGACTCAGATGCACAGCACAAATATACTCTTTTATCGATCTCTTATTAGAAAGTGAGGGGTCTTTCTGTCTGGAAAAAGAATGAGACAGAATATCACAATATTGGAACAGAATTGGCACAGAATAATAACATTAGAACAAAGCGCTGTCAATAAGAGTAAGATTGGAGTCAAAGTTTTGGAGAAAATCTTTTGGTTTGAATCGCGTGCAAAACGAGAGCCGCCGATTGTTTGTGTGTTTTGTGTCAAACACTGCAAAATGAGAGGAAAGTATACTGAAGAACAGTGAAAATGTGTGGTTGGCGTGAGTTGCCCTTTGTTTGGATCTGTTTCACTAGTGATACACAAAAATATATATAATTTTTACTAAAGAAAACAAAACAACAGAAATGCCTTCAATTGTAACGGTATTGAAATGAAAACGAAAAGAAGATTTTCATTCAATAAATAAATTTCTAACAAAACTCAGAGTAAACTTCAAAATATATCCAATAAGTTGTCATTAAAATTCCATTTGATTCTGAAATTCAATATATTCTTGCAATTGAATGGCTTCAGAATCTCATCTTTTAAATTGGGTTTACTTTTCGCTATTTGTTTAGTTTATTGAACTTATTTTCCAATACTTTCCAATTCTAATGAAAACAAATCTTTTCAAACATTTATGATTCTGAGAGCAAACAAATTCTGTTTCACTACTTTTATTCAATTAATTATCATTTTTTTCATTTATTTAGTGTTAGTATTAAACTAATTAACTACTCATTCATTATTTCAATTGAGTTATACGTCAGACAATAAAATCATCAGATTTTGAAGTGAATGTAAAGCCTTTTAAATGAAATAAAATCCTAATTAAATGTCTTCGAATTATTGGCAAAACGTTTCTTATCTGAAGATTCGGTTCCAACAAAAGCTCTTCGTTTTGATATTTAAGAGGAAAGGCTTCGCTGCAAAGCATTGATTTGTCTAACGGTATGGTAAGGATTGTAAGCATTTCTCTACTCAACTCTATTAGGAGAATGACGTTATTTCTCCGGACTGACTCACATTGAGTTTTGGCACAGAATATAATTCTGAATATTGAGTAAAACAAAGTGAATGACTGATTCCACATATAAATGAAATGCAATAAAACGGATGTCTTATAATAATATCATCACATTATTAGTTAAGTTTATTATTTGTGGGACAGACTTACCGTTCAGTCCATTTCCATTTGTAATCTTTTGTGTCCAAACAGTGGACACGAAGAACAGCAGAACAAGTATTGGGTACTTGAGCTGCAGTTGACATGATTGCAGACTTAATGTCAGCATTTCTTTACACTTAATTGTCTTCATTGGTTGGATCCGATCGATCAGAATAACTATAAATCATATTCAGAGTCAATAAGTTTTGGGTATTATATTCAGAGTATGTTTTTTGTCCGAAATAATAGTTTTAATCAAAACATTTTAGTCTTAAAATAAGACATCAGTTAAAGAGTTTATATCAGTTTTGATGGACACAAATGTTTTCAAACAAGTCTTCAGAAGTGACACAAATCGTGTTCATCGTTAACAATGAAGTTTTCTCACAATTATAAGTACTTAAGACTTCATTAATTAATTATATTAATTGAAAAAAAAACTTTAATTATGAAACGAAACTAAAATTAATTGAAAAACAAACGAAACAATTAATCGATAGATAAGATGTGATAAGTTTTCCGGTTATACAGAATCTGATGCTAAACAAGAATTCAATTCCGTATTGGAATTGAATGTATGGCAAACGCTCTGATGTTGTGCACAGACCGTACAGTAGTGTTAGTGTTGTGATGTGCGCACAAACTCAAAGCCGGCATCGCTTCGGCCTCACAACCGTTTAGAGCTGTCTTTTTGAGCGCATGTCTTATGACATCGAAAAACATATGAAACGTTTGAAAACTTTAGTTTGAGATCATTCTTCGACTTGTCTTCCATTACCGCCATCTATATCAATAACCATTAGTAATTTATCAGAATGATCTTGGCATTTAATTATTAATATAACATTAATATCTTGTTATCCTTCAAGTATGCAATCAATGATATCTTGCAATTGGTTTAAGTATTTTTGATAAGATATTAGATAAGACTAACGACTATTAATACAAAATAATTAATTCTATGAATAATTAATTTTAAAATAAATTGACCCCATCTATACATCTATACTTAAAAGATAACTTATAATTTATAAGCGATAATAAATTGATATTAATTTTGGAGAAATTTTGAGAAATTAATATTTTTTTCCTCAAAAGATTTATTTATCTCTTTTTATAACTACAGAACTGTAGAGCACAGGTAGTGGACAGGTATTAATAATTAAGTCATTAAGTCATTGAACAGAACAGTTCTCTTCTCAATGTAAGCACAGGTAAGAAATCCAGTGTTTCGTCCATTAATTTAGAGTATTTTCTATTCAGAACAGTTTGTTTTGCGCATAAAAACTGGGTATTTTCTAATTGAGCTTGCATATTTTTAGCCTTCTCTAATAAATGTTTATTCAAAGTTACAAAATGATTATGTAATCATGGTAATTTTATTTATATTTAAACGGTGATAGAGTATATAAAAAATTTATTTCAATCAATATTTAAATGAAAAATATTTTTCTGATTCATTAAATATTATTATTACTAGAATTCAATGGATTTGTTATGAATAGTAAAAATGATATCATAAATAGTAGAGAAAAATGTTTCGGATCATATCAGTTTACAATTCCCTGCTAATGAACTAGTAAAAAAAAAGTTACGCCTAAAATTCTTGACTTTTGATGCCATTCATTTGAGGAATGACACCAAAAAAATATTGTTTTCCATATTTTATATCGAGTAAAGTGTGGGAAGTCATAAAAAGAGAACAAATTATATAAAATTACAAAATGTGTAGAAACTAATGTAATATCAAAATCAAGTATTAAATACTTTACGTTTGTTTTGATTCACTTTTATTATAACTTTTATTGATTACTAGAATTTTATTCAGTAATTGCTCTTCAATTTATGGCTCATTTTATTTGAAATACGTATTTTTAGATCAACTCAATTATTCAACTGTTTCCAAGTGTAATGATTTTTATATAAAACCTGCTAGTTTACTTTTTAAATGTTCATTTGATATGTCTATTATTGATCGCTCACTCAATAATAGGATTAAATTTAAGAGAATTTAATTAATTTTAAAAAAAAGTTCTGTTTTTCGTTTACAGAATGTGTTGTGTTTTATATAAATCGATTCGCTAATGAAAGTGTCCTAAACCTATGCAGTGCTTAACTAACGTCACAATTGAATAAAACTTGTTTTTGACTCCAATGCCATTTAGACAGCTCTCTGACGGCACGTGAAGTCTTGCTATGAGTCTGAAGCAATGTTTGTCAAACACAATGTTTAGGCTAATAGTCGTCTTTTTGATAACTCTAATTGTTCTTGATAACTTTTGTTTGGCGTCCAGGTATGTCATCACTAATTTATTGAAATAATTTCCACTTAAACTCTACTCATAATTAAGAGAAAACTGTATACTATTTGTCTAAAACTTAAAACAAGTGATCAATAGTTTTGTTTCCTAACTCTTAACTGATTGGAGGCTAGAATTTGACCCTCAAATCAATAAAATTGGGATCAATTTTAGCATTTTTATAAAATTTCCTATGAATTTATAAGAGGAATACCTCTATTTAAATTGGAATTTCCATGGGTAATAGTTATTTATTTAGTTCAATCATTTTTTATTTATTCATTTTATTTAAATTGAATGGAATTTTTCAAAATATAAAACTTTATTTTTCTTTAAATTTCTCCGAAAAGAATATTTTTATATTCCTTTAAATGATTAATTGATGTTTTTTTTCTGGGTATTTTTAATGAGCAAGGTGCCATTTTTGTGGTTAAATTATCAAATGTTATTCACTATAAACTATTACATATTTTTATAAAACACTTTATTTCCGAGAATTTAATCTTTAAAACAAATCTAAAGTGAATTAATTGAAAACACATAACTTTTCAGAGGAGAGTTGCGTCAAAAATCATCTAGCTCTAAAAATGACAGTCGATCCCTTGATGAGAGTCGGCCCGAATCTCGAGAGCGAATCATATCTTCTTCTACTTCGAAAAATGACTTTAATATAAGAAAAGATATAATTGACTCCATTTCGAGTCGAATTGAAAAGGATTCGGAGGAGTCTTTCAGCAGAAGACGAGAGATATCCCGAAATAATGACAGGAATAACAACAAAAGTACATCGAAAAAGCGAACCCAGAAATCGAGTGAAGATATCAAATGCGGTGGAGATATCACTGTTTATATAAGCGAAGAGATAACCAGTCCTTTATATCCTTCTAAATACCCGACGGATGTCGACTGTAAATGGCATATAAAAGCACAGAACGGACAGACCATCAAAATAGAGATCTTTAAATTGAATATCGAAAGCGACCAAAACTGTAAATTCGATTACTTGGAGATAAAGGGTGTCCGCAAACTGTGCGGAAAAGTCAGTGATTCAGTGATATCTGTTAACTCGTCATCAGTTGATCTGAGATTCCGTTCGGACGCCAATAACAATGATTATGGCTTTCATTTGAGAGTCAGCACAGAATCTCGTAATTGTATTCGTGAAGTGAATGTCACAAATTATGGTTTTGTTAGTTCACCCAATTATCCGGCAAATTATGATGACCTGACCGACTGTTGGACTCTTATTAGAACAGATAAGAGAACAACTATTGCACTGACATTTGAGGTCCTTATGTTAGAACACGACACGCACTGCGCTTATGATTATCTCGAAGTGTTTGACTCGAGTACTGCCACTAATTCTTTGGGAAAGTTATGCAAAAAACCAGAAAATGTTACCCTTTCTTTACAATCGTCTAAAAATATTTTACTTTTGCACTTCCATTCGGACCAATTACTTAACAATAAAGGATTCCGGGCAGAGGTCACCACATCTAAAATCAATTCTGGTTATGACGGATGCAATTGGAAAGTGAATTACAGTAATTTGACGCTCAATAGTCCTAATTATCCGCAAAACTATCCGCCAAACCTTAACTGTGAGCTATCGATTAACTCTCATTCAAAGGACGAAAGGATTGTAATACTCTTCGATTGGATTCATTTGGAGACGGGTTCTAATTGTGAGAAAAATGATAGACTCGAGATATGGGAGAACGAGAAGTCAGCCACTCGTGTCATTTGTGGTCGACTTTCACATCCATTTAAATATGTGTCTAAAACGCAAACAATTAAACTTAAGTTCATTTCCGACGGTTTCGCAGAGTTTCCGGGTTTTACATCAAGAATCGCATATATTAATAAGGCTGAACCCAAAGCTATCTCTCAACTTATGAAATCACCTGAAAACGCAACCATTCCCATCGGCTCCTCTCATGTTCTCCATTGCGAGCCCCTCACCAATGATCCGATCACTTGGTTTAAGGATGAAAAACAAATTATGTCGGGAGTGGCTAAAAATGGCAAGTCTTTAATCATAAGAGAATTTACGGCCAGATCTCAGGGAAGGTATGTCTGCAAATTTGGTAAAGAATATAGAGAGGCCTGGCTCACAATCAAGAAGAATAATTGTCCCCAAACTATATTCCGAAAGCGACCGAAAGACATGAGTGTTAGTGAAGGAGATTTTGTTGTACTCGAGTGTAATATAGTTGACGCTAAGAGTCCCGTCAAATGGGAAAAGGATGGAAGAAGGATAGGCAACAATTCGAGGACAAATCAACTGCACAACGGCTACTTATTATTGGACCCTGCTAAAACTGAAGACTCTGGCATTTATTTCTGTATCGCAAACTCTGAGTCTTCTGGCTGTGCAGTTAAGTCTGGGGCCAGAGTTAGTGTTAGCCAAAGGGTTAACGTGAAGTCCGTTTGTGGCACTTCAACTGCAAACCAACAAAATTCTGACGTTTCAAAGATTATCGGAGGAACAGAAGCCAAGAGGTCTGCCTTTGTATGTATTTCTTTAAAAATGGCAATTAAAGATTAATAACTGGTCTCTCTTTGAAGCCCTGGCACGTCATGTTCTGGGACTACAAGAGGAAAGCATTTTGTGGTGGAGTGAGTGATCACTTAATTTTGTTATTTGTTTCACCTTTAAATCAAAAAAACAATTATTAGTTAATTAGTCTTTAATAGCATAGGAAAAGTATCAAGGTCGTTTAGACATACCTCTCAATCACTAATAGCACATACCTTATAAACTCATCAAAATGCAAACCCTTTATTCTGAGCTCATTTTTTATTCAGGTATTTGTGCATTAATTTCGAACCAATTTATTGAGTCGACACTCTTTCTATAGTTATGGCCACAACTAATATGGATATTATATCAGTTGTGTTCGTCAATAGGTCTTTACCTGAGGGCACAACTCAATCAGTGCTCAATCAGTGTATCCTTGAGTGGATTCGATAAATATTTTCAATTATTTTCACTTAATTTATATAATTTATTTGAATTTCAATGGATTTGAAAAAAATTTGTTTTTCAAACAAATTATAGGCTCTTCTGAACGAGAGATGGGTCTTAACGGCCGCCCATTGCTTTGAAAATGGCCCGGAGTCTGCCATTGAGATAAAACTCGGAAAATATGACCAAACCGTTATCGAAGAGACAGAATTGGACACTAAAATAGCAGAAGTGATACGACATCCGGACTTTTCGCGCGACACATTCGACAATGACATAGCACTGGTCCGTTTGGCCCAACACATCACTTTCACGCCACACATACTTCCCATATGTTTAGTTGAGAAAAGGGAAAGACGACAAATTGATGAGTACTTTCTTAAACCGAATAGCGCTGTAAGGATTGGTTTCGTCACCGGTTGGGGACAACTCAAAGAGAACGGACCCCAACCCCGATATCTTCAGGAACTACGAGTGCCCGTCGCAGAAGACACCAAATGTCGCGCTTCCACTGCTTTCAAAGTCACTTCTAATATGTTTTGCGCCGGTTATGGAAAGGAGGTGTTGGGCGACGCCTGTAAAGGCGACTCAGGCGGTCCTTTCGTTGTCCCATATAAGTCCCGGTGGATAATACTAGGAGTCGTCTCTTGGGGTGAGGGTTGCGGTCGAAGCGGTAAATACGGGTTCTATACCAGAGTTAACAACTATTTGGATTGGATTAACGCTATCATCAAATTGTGATAACATTAGGGAACAGCACTTCCATTGCATTTTGTAAATAGTTTTTTAAATTCGAGCACAAAATACATTTCACTTCTAATATAAATTATGACTACTTTTTGTACAGTATTTTAGACATATTTTTAAATAAAATTTCTTTTAATTTGTCTTTTGTTTGACTTTTAATTTAGTTTTGAATCCGAAACTGATTTTGTTTTTTCAACAAAAAATAATTAAAACTAAACATTAAATCGTAATTAAATTTCAAACTAATTAACAGATGTTAGTCCTGAGCCCTAAACTGCTTGTCTTATGAGGTTTGAGTAGTGATTGAATTTACTTCTGATCGACATATCGATATAGTGCTCACCACCGAAGTCGACAATCAATCCGCCCAATATATTCGGGTCCACTTTAACACTTAGAGACAGTTTTTGTCCTAAATTTTAGGTAAATTTCAGGTTAATTACCAAAAGAGTAAATAATTATTAAATTATGGAAACCTTTGACAAAACCATTCAAAGTCTGTTCGATATCTTTTCGAGTGGAGTCGTCGATAGGCTTCGCTGTAGTGACAGTGCATTCGAGTTCACCCCTGGATATGGCCATCATTCGGTTGAACCTTTTCACGACTGTCGGCAGTAGTTTTAGTCTTCCGTTTTCGGCCATAACTCCGATTAGATTAATGGTTAAATCAGATAACTTGAGAGAAGATTTGCTTAAGGCATCCTTTTTTTCTTTTGCCTTTTGTTTACAAAAGAGATAATCATTGGATTAAATGGTATTTTAAGCAAACAATTGATCCATACTTTGATTAATGGATTATATAAGAAGTCTTGAAATCTGTTATCTTTTTGAGACGCGAGAAGAATATTTTTCAATTCCTTGTCCACTGTGTCCAACTTCTTCTGTTTAGAAGCTGCGGACCAGAGGGCCGACACATACCGACCATCGATTCCGAAGATTGGGACCGGAGTTTTGACCAGAGATGACGATCCCGTCGAAGATAAACGAATTGAGTTTAGAGTTAAAGACTTCAGCGATAATAGAGATCGAGACATATCTGTGTATCGATTAATGGTTATTAAGATTATTAATCAATTGATTCAAAGAGTGGTTTAGTTTTACCGAAATATCGATTATTTGTCGCTCTCTTGAAGTTAAGGTCAAAACAAAAATGGTTTTCAGATTTAGGCGATTATTTTTAAAAACCAATTATCTCTTTATTGACTATACATACAGTTATTGGGTTTTTACTTAAATTGAAGTATAGCTGAAGCGCTATCTTTTGCTCATAAAATACTTAAATGTTTTGTGTTTTTTTGAAAAACACATGTCTTTTGGTTTTGTTTTGATTTCACTCATTTGTTTTGAAATTTATTAAATAACCTTGCTAAATGGGAAAATCGAAGCGTGAAAAACAAGAAGCGAGTGACTCACCGGTGGCCAAGAAGTTAAAGTTTGAAGAGGAAGAGGTGGCCGCAGATGAAACCATTGAAAACATTTCAGTTAAAGAGTCTAAAGAATTATCTTATGATCAGAAGATTGAATTCACTTCAGTTATCGCTAAACCGATGGCACCAAAAAAGTTGGCCAAAAGACTGTATAAACTGATGAAAAAGGCATCAAAAATTGATAGGAAATCACTTCTTAGAATTGGTCTCAAAGACGTTCAGCTGAAGATCAGAAAAGGTTTGTAAACTATTAAATTTGAGCCCTTTTTCAAATGTTCTGTTCTTCAGGAGAGACGGGTTTAGTGGTGTTCGCCGGAGACGTGACTCCCATTGAAGTGATGTGTCATTTGCCGGCCGTTTGTGAAGAGAAGAACATTCCTTACGTTTACGTTCCCCTCAGGAATGATATATCGACTGCTGTTGGTATCAAAAGACCCGCTCTTATGGTTCTTATCAAACAAAGTTCAGAATATGAAGAGTTATATACTGAATGTCAGTCAGAGATCAAATCATTACCACTTCCTATCTCTTAATAAAATCATTTAAAATACATTTAAGTATTGATAATAATTTCACATTTGATTAAACCATTGATTCAATTATTGGCTAAAAGTTTGAATAATTATTTCATTTTCTAAGAAAAACAAATCATTTATGAATCGATTGAATAGAATTGAAGGAAATTAAGTGTTTTATTATTTAATTATATATTTTAAATACTATTTATTTACTGATTATTTTTTTTGAGTTATTTATTCATTACTTTTAAGCGTTACTCCTATACATTGTTTTCAGGTATAAAATAGAATTGGCATGGTTAAATCCAGCAATAGTCTAGTGATCGAAGCTATTGTTTAGCTAATAATTTGAGAAAACATTTATTCAACAATTGATTCAATTCAATCATTCTTTTAAAAGTGTAATAATAGAAGAAATATTGGATTTCTTTATCAGTAAACGCCATAACTCTATCGACAGTTCTTCCAATTGTTATAAAATTGTTTTACTTTAAGTTATAGTTTTTCAGTGAAAGTATAAAATAACAAAAGCTTAAATAACAGACAAAATAGTTATTCTTTAATAAAACTTATAAGAAATACAACTTCTTATCATTTTATTGGAAAACACTTTTCTTTTCTCATTCTTCTCTTTTTTGTATAATTTTTAAATATTAGTCAAAATGAATGAAACGGCAAAGAGTTTAATTGGATTAGTCAATGAAATCCAGGATAAGTTAAGCCCCTTTGGAATAAGTGATTTGTCTTTAGAATTACCGCAAATTGCGGTAATTGGAGGACAGTCTGCCGGTAAGTCCAGTATATTGGAGAGTTTTGTAGGACGAGATTTCTTGCCCCGTGGTCATGGCATTGTTACAAGAAGACCACTAATCCTCCAATTAATTCAAAATAAGGATAACTTTGAGAGTAAGTGGTTTTAAATTTAATGAATTATTTATTAAATGGTATTAAACAGCTTTTGGAGAATTTCTTCATTTATCCACAAAGAAGTTCAAAGACTTCTCCAAAATAAGAGATGAAATAACAACTGAAACCGATAGAGTTGTCAAAAGTAAAGTTGGAATATCGCGCGAACCCATTAACCTTAAAATATATTCTCCCGATGTATTGGATATGACTCTAATTGATTTGCCGGGAATAACAAAGGTTCCGGTCGGGAATCAACCCAATGATATTGAAATTCTAATTGAGAATATGGTTATGGAATATATTGATAAAGAAAATTGTCTAATCCTTGCGGTGACGGCCGCTAATCAGGGTATTTAATCAGGGCATTTAAATCTATTTCTTATTTGCAATAAGTTTTTATTTATGATCAGATTTGACGACATCTGATGCGCTTAAATTAGCCAAACAAGTGGACCCAAAAGGGATCAGAACAATTGGTTTACTAACAAAACTAGATATGATGGATAATAGAACTGATGTCCGCAATGTACTCCTTGGTAATTATTTGCCGCTTAAAATGGGTTACATCGGAGTTATTAACCGATCCCAAGAAGACATCGAAGAAAACAGAAATATGGAGTCAGCCCTTCAAAAGGAAAATGAGTTTTTTAGTAAAAGTCGTGCCTATAAAGACATCAAAAATCGGGGAATGATTTATTTACGGCAATATCTAAATAAAGTGTTAACCGAACACATCCTGAAAATTCTTCCTCCACTTCAGGAAAAATTTCAATCCAAATTAGATGAATTAAGCAAAGAGTTGAATCAAATAAAATACCCAATTGGTGACTACGAAGAGATATTATCCGATTCCAACGAACAGTTCCGACAGAGTTATGAGAGTTCTATCGGAATGAGAAGTAAAGGCGTCAAACATGAGTTAAACAAACTGAGTGGTGGCGTTAAGATTAACCACATTATGAACAGTACATTTGCCAGAAAAATTGATCTCATGGTTTACGACGAGAACAAAATAAGACGAGAAATTGTGATCGCTATACAAAACTTCTACGGTATATACTTAGGTATGGCTACACCTGATTATGCGTTTGAGGCGGTGGTTGAAAATCAAATCGGTATGAATTCTATTTTTATATAATTGGTTTAATATTATTTTTAATTAATAGAAGAGTTCCGGAAACCATCGATTGGTTGTGTCGAATGTGTTTCTAAAGAATTAGAGATTGTGATCAAAGAAAATGTTTCAAATATTAAAAGTTTTACTAATTTAAAGTAAGTAACGTTTTTGTTCATAATATTCAATAAATACAGTGATTGAAATATAGCTCTAAATATATTAATAATAAATGTATGTTAACTAAAATCAAAGAAAGTGTTTTAATACTTTTCATTAAAATCATTTCATTTTAAATTTTTACTAATAATATATTTTTGAGGAAATTGTTTGAAAAACTGACTCTGGATTTTGTTGGTGAGTGCAAAGAGAAATGTAAAGCAGAAGTCGAGGAATTCGTTGATACAGAAAAGAGTTACCTAAACACAGTTCATGAAGATTTTATTGGATTAACAAGGTCAGTTTGTGTTTCTAACTTTATATATTAGATTAAAATTATGATATAGTGTTGAGAATCCAAAATCCATATCAGACTTACAAATATTAGTGTCGACACAAACTGTTAGAGAAAAGGACTCAAAGACTGTCAGCAAAGAAGATAAACTTAAGTCCGATTGGATTTCTTATTTGAAAAATGACTTTTGGTTTGAATTGAATGAAGACACTCTTTGCTGGTATAAAAATGAAACGAAAAAAGAAAGAAAAGATTCAGTGTCACTTAGAGGGGCTAAATTAGAACAATTAAATGATCCATTTACTTTAAAATTAACTCTAAATAAAATGTATGTTTTTATGTTTTAATGAAATATTAATGTCTTATATTTAAAGAATCAATAATTCAATGAAATTAACTTTTGGTTCGGAGGAGTCTTTGAATAAATGGAAAAAATGGTTACAACAATCGGGAGTTGAATATCTCGGGTATGACTCATATAAAACTTCAATTTGTGGTATAAATTTTGAATGGAATATGTTTTTAAACAGATCACAACTCAATGTAAGTCTTGAAGAAGAAAAGGCATACGCGGACCACATGAAAGGACCTGTGAATCAGGTTAAGAGATCTGTCGATTCTTATGTTTTAATAGAGAAGAAGAAATTCAAGTGAGAGCTAACACTTATAAGTTATAACAATATCTTTCAATTCTTTATATTTAAAGAGATTTGATTCCAAGGATTTGTTTCGTTAAAATAATAAAACCGACCCTTCACTTTATTGCCGTTAAGTTAAGATTTCAAATCAGAAATTCTTTTTCAACAGTGGATGAATTGGTTAAAGGAGATCCTGAAGAAGAATATCGTAGGGATTTGACAAAAAAGGTTACTTCTTATAAGGAAGCGATTGATATAATCAATGGTTTAACTAAATATGAGTTTAATTAAGAAATAAATGTCAATATAATTGTATTATGAAACACAAGAGTCCTTTAGATTCCGGAAGATTAACAGATATTTCGCGATTTATTTTTTAAATATTTTCGTTCTAGTACAATTTATATGTACTAGATATTTTAAAATAATTCACTAATAAATGAATTATTAAATTAAATAATTAATAAAATTTAGAAAAAAAGTAGACTTAATAAGACTTGAACCTGGCTCTTTTATATTTAAGTCACTCTCTTTTAACAACTGAGCCATTATTTTGAACTTTTGAGTTATATATTTAAATCAAATAAAATGATTAGATATTTTTCATTGTTTTGATTATTATTTTTATTAATAAAATTAAAGGCTATTAAAAATATAAATTAATAATATTTGTGAACAACTTTTGGATTTAATTCGAAAAATATTTTAAAAGATAATTATTGAGATATTCTTTGATTTAAGAAATAAATATAAAATTTAGACTTTAATACTTAATAAATTTAATTTTAAAACTCATAATCTTTGATATGCATATAATATATAGGGCCTAGCATATATACAAATACATAATAAAGCAACTTTTTTTTAATATGAATTTATAGACTGTAAACACTAAATCAATAGGATCTCGGACCTTGCTGACCCCTGCATTAAAGTATATACATTGTATATAATTGAGCTAGTATCAAATTTATAGTCAAAGGGCAAATTCTTGTTTGTACTTTTGGAGCATTTGTAGAGTAATGGCAGCCCCACCACAAATAACCACAACAACCGGTCCATCAGAATAGTGGACACTATTCTCTTCAAATAGTTTTTTGACTAAACCAGTGTAGAGAGCGGAGAGGGCGGCCCCACATGCCTTCAATATATCACATTAATGGTAGTTTAAAACAAATAGTTCATTACCGGTTCGACAATCATTCTGTGCTGATTCGCAAATCTAATACAGGCGTCGACAACGTCTTTATCTTCGACTAAATGTGAGAGTATTGGTGGCGAACCCTTATTGCAGTCATCAGCCAATTGTTCACAAATAATAAGAGATCCCAAACTTTTGGCAATACTTGTAATCTCTGGAATCTTTGTGGGAACAACTGGTGAACCGGCACTAATCGCTGCGTTTAAAGAGTTGGCTCCAAATGTTTCCATCGCTAAAAGTGGTACTGAAGTCCAATTGTGTCGTCTCATGCCTTCAATTAAACCACAAAGAAGTCCTCCACCGCCGCAATTACTAATTATCATCGATGGAGTTGTGTCTAACTCTTCAGCGATTTCATCGATTATCGTCGAATGGCCTGACCTATGATCAGATAACTCTTCAGTTAATTCAAATGAGTCTAAGTGTTCACCAAATTAATGGATGATCGAAGGGATGCACAAAAACATTGTTATCAGATTTGATCAACTCTTGTAGAGCGATCTCATTGGTTTCATTCCAAACTTGTCCATGTACTTCCAAAATTGCACCCTCTCTCTTGATTTTGTTCTTCATTAGTTCAGTACAAAAATTGGGTACAAATATCTTGCATTTGAGCCCTAAAAGTCTGGCTGCAGTGGCGGCGGCCAGACCTGCATTTCCACCCGAAGAGCAAATGATTTGTTCACATCCTTTGTTTTTGGCCTAAAGTGTGTTCCAAAGTTCATAGTTTGAGGTCAAGGGTTAAAGTCTTTGAATAATTTTAAAGTCAAACCTCTTGACAGAGACGACTGATTCCTCTCATTTTGAAACTACCGGACGGCTGACAGTTCTCTAGTTTTAAATATACTCTTCGCGGACATAATTCCCTTAATTCCATACTTTCAATGAGAGGAGTCTTAACGAATAAATCTTTTCTTGAATTAGAAGACATTTTCAGAGTTTAATTGAAGACAAAAAAATTAATTCAACTTTAATTGAGTGCTAAGAATAAAATGAATGGAATTTAAACATTACTTTCGATATAAACTTTCATTTGAGATATTATTTGAGATAATATTTTGATAAACAAATCTTAAGATTTTTTAATTTTTAAATGAAATGTTTGTTTATATTTTCAATGATATCACCAGAAAAGTATTTTAATCATCACATGTTTTACACTTTATTTCAGTCAAATAAAATGTAATTTTATAAATATTTAATAATCAGGTTATAAATGAGCAAGGTCATTTGAATAATTTAAATACAAAAGCAATTGTTAGCCAATTGTCAAAACTTTGTTGAATAGGATTTATATTAAATTATAATTAAGTTTTGATTAATTGAATTTAAACTTGGACAATTTATTAAATTATAAATAAGTTTAGAGTGCCTTGCTCAATTAAAATAATATTCATTTTAAAACTAGCATGTCATTTTTCAATATATCTTCGTAGTGGTGTTCTTCAACCTCTAAGTCTTTGAGCCAATCTTTTCCATTATCATTAACTAATAAAATTAACTTGCTTAGTTATTGAAAGACATAGAAAACTTACTTCTATGGGGATCTTCTTCTTTATCAGTGGAAACTCCCAGTTGTCTGAGGGCCGCATAAACTCTCATATGGACATAATTTTCATTTAAATACCCGGAGTATTGTTTAAGCACTTTCTTTAACCATATTTTCGACTCTTCTATATTGTTTTGATCAAATTCTATGAGACCCAACTCGAGGACACTTTGAGGAGGTATCGACGGATTCTGTTCAATACGCGACTCTCTTAACGTTCACATAATTCAAAACATTAATTAAGTTAATTTTAATTTCATATAAATAACTCACTCTTTAAGAATAGTAAGGAAACAGTGTTTGGCTTCACTGAAATCACCCAAAAATCTTAATAAAACTCCTCTATAGAAGAGTGCAGTCAAATAGTTGTCTATGAATTCTGAGGTCTCTTTAAAAAATCAATTAATATATTAAAAATTAAATGTCTTTTTAGATAAACCATTACTTAAATCTTTGGCGTAAAAGTCAACCAATTTGTTAACTCTTATTAAATGTTTGTTTAAAAGGTATTCATTATTCCTAATAAAATAGATGTAATTTCCACAATATAGAGAATCCTAGGTATTAAAATAACAGGTTCTTTTAATTACACAATTCTTTGAGTTAAAGACTCACCATTTCTGGTAAGACAAGAGTTTCATTATTTCTGAAATATTGAAGAGACATTTCAACAGTACTTTTCTCAATAGTAATGGATTTTCCAAAATATCTGATTCTCATTCCGGGAACAGATCTGTCAACGAATCAATTTTTAGCGACAATTCATTTGAATTAATCGTTGGGTTAACACAAACTTAAACAATTCGGAAGCCCTTTGTTTTTCTTCGCTGTCATTATCTTCAACACTCTTTGCGTAACGCATTACAGCCTCGATATAAGTGACAATCGCTGGTGAGTGGTGTAAACCCTCATTTCTCAGTATTTCTGCATATTTTATGGCTACACTCCATTCACATTTGAGTGCATAAGTAAAGGCCAATTCGAGGTAAAATAATTTGAAAGTTATTGGAACAGGGTTATCCACAAAACATTCTTTGAAGCCTTCAATGGCGGTATCCATTCGTCCACTGATTTGTTCCATTTTAGCCTTTGGTAACCGAAACAGAAGACTCTGAAGAATAACAAATTAATCTTTGATTTAATTATTTTTTTTGTTTACTTTTGGAAATGTCTTCAATTCTTTATCAATAATATTCTGAGCAATTGACAAATCATTAGGACATCCAAGACACCCATGAGGCTGAGCATAAACCCAGTAATAGAGCAAGATAACCTGAGCAATTCTACTACTAATTCCGGGTAATTCGAAGGCAGTCTTATTCAGTTCATCAAAAGCACGGCTTTCGACCCCTTTATAGCCCAAAAAGTTGACAATCTTTAAGAGTTTGGGCGGAATGTGACTAATAGTCAAGTGTTGTACTCCATTGCCTAAACGAACGCCGGCTTCGAAATGTTGTCGGGAGATATCGCTCTCCCAATGAGTTCTTGTCTTAAATATGGTTCGACACTCTCTTTAAGTAAAGAATTTGTTTAATAAATGAAAAAAAATAGTTTTATCATATAATCTGTTACTCACTTATAGGCACTGACACAGAGTCGCAATCGATATGCAATTTTGATTAGTGAATAAATATTTTGAGCCTCTAATCCGCACAGAATAGCACTCATTCCAAGAAAAGAAGCGTAAGTGAGCTCTGCCTGCAATTCAACTGTAAATAAAATGAAAGTATTTTTTATATTAATTAGAAAATAATTTCTATTCATTGAAGCAAAAGAGGAAAGAATTAAATTTCATTTACTGTCAGAGTATTTGTCATAATTTGGTGTCCGAAACATTTTCTTAATGCTATCAATAAATCCATTTCTTCGGTATTTATTACTGAGTTTTGCCGTTTGGTTTGTGCTAAGGGTTGCCTTCTCTAAATCCTCCTTTAAATAAATAAGTAATTGGCTTGCTCATTTATTTTTAATTCCATTAGAATCATTAGAACCTTTTTAAGTGTGAGTCCGGCCACAAGAATCAGTACTATTGACTTTAGGCAACTGTGGTATAGGCTTTCCTCTGAATAGGTTTCGAGTAATTTAATGGTCTCTTCGATGTAATTATTTTCAATTCCTTTATCGATGGCGTCGTTTCCCAAATTTAGCCATTCCTCTAAGTTCACGATTTCCCTGAAGAAAGTCATCAAAGATTAGTTTTAACTAGGGATAGGACTTTTTAAAACTAGCCCTTGAAAATACAAGCTAATAAAAAGCATACCCAGATAAAATGCTGAAAAATTTAGAACCTATAAAGTTTATTAGATTATTTTTTTAACCTTTTAAAAAACATTTTTGATAGGCATCGGTCAGTATATTTCAATATATTAAAGATTTTATCCTGATATAGCGTATAAGAAAGGTGAAATATTCATCATATATATGATTAATAAAGGGGTCATTTTTTTAATAAGCTAGATAATGTTATTTATGAATATAAGATAAAAGGTACTTTTAAGGTACTTTTATCCGATTGCAAGTTTTAACTCATTCTCACATTTTTAAAAGTATTTTATCTTTCAAGAAATGTAAAATTACCAATTATATGCAGAATTAGCAAGTATATATAACATATAAGAACCTTTTATTTATTGCTTTTGAGGAATAAAAGTGTTTCCTTTAATTTAATTTATTATATTTCAAGAATATTTCATAAAACCTTGGTAGCTTTTAATTCTCATTAAATATTTTAAATGTAAAATGAAAAACTTACTTGATAATTTCAGTTTCTTAAATAAATAAATTTTAGATTACTTTAAAAATTGTGAGAAAATGTTAAAATATTTTTAAGACTTTCTTCAGGAAATGACTTAATTTTGAGGAATTGATAGGTTTGGGAATTAGACTTATAAAGAGTTAACTGTAGTTATGGTGAAATTTTAATTAACTTTATATTACATGAAAAATTCTAGGATATATAAAATGTCGAACAAGATTAAATAATTAACTTTCTAGATTTAAGTAAACTTAGCTAGATATACACATTAGACTCAAATTTTAATTACTTTGTTCTAAAGGTTATCTCTTATTTTACAGACACTAAATGATATTCTAGAGAAATATTATTACCTTGATTAAATAGAATTTTTAATTACATACAATACATTCAATATTAAATTCTAAGAACTAATTAAAATATCTATGCTAGATATATTTGCAAGAATAATTAATAAATTAAAATATATACAAATCAATAAAAATAAAACCATTTTAACCTAGTTGATAATAACCCTGCAAAATTATATGCAAACTCGGTTTAAATCCTTTTCATATCAATTGATTTGTCACTTAAGATAACTAAAATTAGCAAGTCAATACTTTAATATGAATTAATAGAGGAAATTGTAAAACATTTACTCATAATTTCAATGTTATATTATTTTCTCATTTCTATTAAATTTATTTATTTTAATATAAATGTATTATTTAATGACTTTATGGTCGACACAAATAATTATTGATTTAATGTTCACTCAAACCATTGAAACTTATAATAATCAAATCATTCAATTCATTGAGATGTTCAAGGTTAACAAATTACCACTTTCTCTAATCAATATAGCATTGATAACTTATCAAATAATGAACCAAGATTAAAATAATTGTGTCAGACAAACAAAGAATCAAAATTATGTGTAAAAAACAACACAAAAATTCTCCAAACAAATTATTAAATAATCTAGCAAAGTTTTAAGTAAATTAGAAACTTACCCTTTATTATTATTAACACCCGGATTAGATTCATCACTGGATGAAACATGATTTTCCATTATAAATGTGCTCGGGTTAAGTTTTTCCCTGAAAATAATTTGAATCAACCGAACAATAAATCTCTTTTCAAAAGTTTATCATAAGTTTAATGTCAATGAAAAGTAAAAAACGTTTGAATACTTCACTCACGACTAGAAGTGACGTAAAATTTAACCAAAACTGGTTTTTCAAATTGAATAATAACTTTCTAATAGACCTAATATAAAATTACCTGTTCTTGTAATAACTCTCAGGGGATTCACGTTTAAGGCGGGAGATATCAAGATATTTAATTACTATTGTGAAATATAACAAACATGTCTATAAACTATTAATAATTTGATAAGAATTATGTTATTATTATTATTCAAATAAACACTCAAAACAAAATAAAATTTTTTTTAAATACCTTGATATCTTGATAATTATAATATTTGAGCTTGCCTGCGCTTAGGAGACACAGAAATTCCAAACATCGGATATTAGGGTTGGGATATAATCTAGGCTAATTGTATTAGAGCTCAATAACTGACACATTATTTAAGCGAAAGTCATTTAATTTGTTTCCATTTTTACATATTTTTTTTTCAAATGTTATAAACAAAACAAAATTATAAGTCATTTGAGGAAAACTAAGTTTTAAGAAAAAATTATTATTCAAAGTAATGGTATAAACAGATTCTCTGATTCATAGATTTAAAAATATTTGTCGGAATAAACAAAATTAAGAACAAAACTCATAAAAAATAGTAAAAAATGTCATAAAATCAAATGTTAATCAATTACTTCTTCGCTTTCATAGCCTTCGAGTACTAAACCTTTGTCCAGAATACTCTCAATTTCTTGGGCTCGACTATCCTGTTCCTCACTTTCTCTGTAGTCGAGGTCAATTACGAGATCTTTCTCAGAGTAAGACCTTTCCTCCTCTACTTCTTCATCGGTTTCACATAAGTCAATGATTTCTATTTCTTTGGATTCTTTTGAATCACTCAATTCAAGCAAAGAGTCATTTAATTCAATGGATTTATTGCATTCGTTATTGTATTCACTGTTTGTCTCTGAAATGTTGTCTTCTTCTTTGATTTTATCCACTTTTTTGTCTTCCATTTTGTCTTTCATTTTATCCTCCATTTTGTTCCCCATTTGGTCTTCGACTTCCTTTTCATTTTCTACTTCATCCTCTTCTTCATCTTCAGTAAAATCAAAGCCTTCATCGAATTCATCTTCAGAGGATTGATCTTCTTCTTCTACTTCTTCTTCTTCTTCTGATTCTTCTTCTGATTCTTCTTCTGATTCTTCTGAGTCAGTGATACCAATACCGGAGTCGTTGTATTGTTTTCTTGATTCCAATTTAAAGTCATTAAAGTCTTTACCGAAGATTTCTTCATAAGTGACATCAAAGGCCTCGTCGTATATCTTTTCAAACTCATCGATGAGAATATCGCAGTTCATGCCATCCATTGGTTCCCAACTGTTGTGAGAGTCATCATATCCGACCCATTTTAGAAGATACTGGACGTAACCATCCATTACTCTCTTATTGAGAACCTTCTCGACCTCATACTCGGTATTATCCAATTCTAAGATCACATCTTCGTCATCGCTTTCCAAATAATTATTGTCGTCATCAATGGGTCCGTCCCTCACATAAAAAGATGACTTCATTTTAAGAGGTTTCGGTTAATTAAAAGAATTAGTTTTAATAATAATAAATAAAATGAAATGAAGTGAATGTTTAACAGAATTAGTATTTAATTATAATAAAACTCTAAATAAAATAAAAGTATTTAATAAAATTGAGTTTTGAATTATTAAAATAGTTTAACAAAGAGTACTGAAAACGAGATTCACTGCAAATATTATAAAGTGAGTCGAAATATTTGATAAATACTCATATTTTTCATAAGTTTAATGAAAAGCATTTCCTTATTTGTCATAATTTTCCTAAAATTATTGTAATTTTATCACAAAATGTACCAAACTCATTTATTGAACTTTCTAGAGCATTCAACATTATTGACTCAACCAAAAGCCATATATTATAAGTTGAATTTTATCACCGTTTTGTCACCGTTTGAATATAGAACCTAAAATACTATTACCAAGCTTTTTTAAAAATTAAACCCTTTATAATATTTTGTATA